>JAUTXW010005367.1:1182500-1432500 GCA_030620095.1 Kuschelorhynchus macadamiae | reverse complement strand
GAGGGTATCGGTACCACCTGGGGCCAAAACGAATGGGCGGAACGAAAGCTACAAGGCATAAATTTACATTTTTTTTGTCTCAGATCGAGAAATTGGGTAAAACAGAGTTTCAAATAAAGTCGAACAAAAAAACGGAAATTATTTTGCTGCCTATTTAGTTGAATGTATTTATATGAAATGTAGGTGATGCAGGTGATCTTACTTCAAAATCACTGTAATTTGGACGAATTATTATGGCATCATAAGATTATCAAAAACTAAGATAGGAATGTGAAAGTTATTTTGCTCTAGGTCCAACCGATCAGGTGCTAGACGGCTCAAAGGAGCAAAAATGTCAATTTTCAAACATCAATAAATCAAAAACAGTTGAAGGTAGACATATA
The DNA here is from genome assembly GCA_030620095.1 of Kuschelorhynchus macadamiae. NCBI lineage: Eukaryota > Metazoa > Arthropoda > Insecta > Coleoptera > Curculionidae > Kuschelorhynchus > Kuschelorhynchus macadamiae. Next base: position 1,432,117 of record JAUTXW010005367.1, on the reverse strand, counting down.
GTAACCTTATTAAAAAACACTTAGAATTGACCATAGAATCCAAAAATGTAATAATATATAGGGTGTTTCTTTTGTTTTTCATTCAATTGTTTTTTTACGATTTTCGAATTCTCCGAGCTAAAATACATCGATTGGCTATTTTGAATTTCTTGAGAAATACGGGTGAAGTCAAAAAAAATACAAACTTATTTATAGAAAAAGCTTTTATTTATAAACTATTGACCTGAAAAGTAAAAAATAATTAAACTTACATGAACACTGAACTTTTTAAAATTTGAATATTTTCGTAAAAGCTTGAGGCATGAGACTTCATCACACTTGAAATAAAGCCTCAAGCTATTAAGAAAATATTGAAATATTTAAAAGTTCTGTGTATTTAAGTTTAATTATTTTTTACTTTTCAGTTCAATAGTTTATAAATAAAAACTTTTTTTTTATATTTTCTTACATTTTTTATTTTTAATTGAAAGCTTATCATCGAGTTGTCTTGACTTTCGATCAAATACGGCTTGGCTATAGCCGCTGTCAAAACTAATGGGTATATATTTAGGAAAATTTGATTTCATTTTGGTTTAGTTGTTCATATCTTCTTGTTTTAGATCTTAGTTCATCTTCTTTAAGTTTTTGCTTCATGACTTTTTGGCTACTCTTTATGTTTTATGATTGACGCCTCTTCTGGGTTCTTTGAATATCTTACTTTTTCGGTTTTGGTCATATTCCAATCCCTCGTCTGACAACAAAATATCCTGGATCGACGATGATCAATGAATATATCCTTTATTCTAAACACAGATTACAGGTAACAAAGTTTTTTACTTTAAAGTTTTTACTTTAAAATCTTATGAATAACTTGTATAACTCTTAGAAAAAAAAATATATATATATATATATATATATATATATATATATATATATATATATATATATATATATATATATATATATATATATATATATTTATTTATATACTGATGTGGTATAGACTAAAAACTAAGGTAAGTTTTAAGACTTACACTAAACAATAAAAAGGGAGTTATATCTTACCTTTTAATCTTAAAGGTAGTTTAAAATGCAAAAAGTCCTTAGAAGGTTGTCAATAAAAATACTTTTCTGCTAAAAGTGTTATTCAAATAACAGTATCCCAGTACCTTTATAAGGTTATCAAGTAAAGTCAAGTTCCCACGTTATATTCTGCCATTTGACTAGCTGGACACTCTACCGGCTTTGCAAGTAAATAAAAAATAAATTATAGTTACAAAAAATAGAAAACAAGCTTTTGTTAGTAACGCACTAAAATGTATAAAATAATATATTTTATGCTCAATGACTATGTCTATGCGATGGGACGTTTTGTCGAAATTAATTAATAGTTCATGCTTATCAAACAAACGTAAGCAACGCTTTTTGACATAGTCATTGAATATTAAAAAGTGACAAGTTTATTAAATGCACATAATGTATTGAACAAAAAAAACTACATTATTGTGAATCTTTTAGTGCTTTATTGACACAATCGTGTTTTCTAGTTTTATTTTAACTCTATTTATCTTTTACTTTTTAGTCTTTTAGTCTTAAAAATATTTATAAGAGTGGTAATGTACTGGACTCGTCGATACAATCAAAATGAGCCCAAACTCGAGGAGTATTGGTATCATTTGATATTCAGTTGATTAGATCAGGTATCAAATTATGTATTGGACTCGTCAAAACAAGCCAAATGAGCCGGAGGGGTTTACTAGCTGGTACCAGCAGTGCCATTTGGTACCATCAAGCTGATCAGATAAACTCGATGGTATCAAATTACTGTATTTTCAACCAAATTACATACATTTGCAAAATTTCAAATCTACACGACAATTAGAATCGGGGTAAAATCGGCCTATACCTTCAAGTTCCAAATTATTGTAATGTCAGCCCAATTACATGCACTTGCAAAATTTCAAATCGATATGACAATAATTTTTAGAAGTAGATTAAAATCGACTTCCTAGATTTGTTTACACTCATAGTTGTTTACATACAAATGAAGCTAATAAAAGCGTGTTAAAATCGGATTCAAAGCAAGGAGAAAAAATATCAAATAAAGTGTGAATGCAACTTTATAATATACTTCTTAAATAAATTGAATCTGTTTGATTGGTGAAAAATAGTTTGACAACAGGACCAAGGAAAATATTCCCAATTTACCATTTTTGTTTTGACACCTCTCTCACACGGGGATGCAGTTTATTGAAATGAAAGAATAAAGTTTGTAATTTTCATCACTGAGTTTAAAGGTATGCCTTCCATCTGTGAACACAAAACCTTTTTCACAAATTTTATCTAAGTATTAGAACGATAAACTGGAGTAACTGGGAAATTAGTATAAACACTATAATGACATCAATTATTATATGGTGCAATGAGGAAACATTTTCTTTTTTTGCAGATCTCAAAAAAAAAAATAGTTCAAGCTCTCCCTGTAGCTGATAAGGATCTGGTTTAGTATATGTGTACATGGGTACAACCGAATTTATGATTTCAATATAAAGGCAAAGAAAACAAATTCAAATTCAAAATAAGCTTTATTATCAAAATACTACAGAAAGTTTTATCGACAAAGCATGAGTTATATATAAGTTAAAAATAAAAATAAAACATAAAAAATATAAAAAACTATAAAACATAGACGAGTTTATCTGTAAAAACAATTGTATCTTGTAAAAACACAGTATATCAAAACTATTGGCTAAAAAACAAATACAATGTATACAATATTTGAGACGAACAATTCAGTATATAAATCATGGATTAAAGTAAAAATACATAAAAATACAAATATCAGGAAAATTAAAAAATTTGAGAATTCAGTCAGGACAAGATATAATTTAAAAATATAATTAAAAATTAAAAAAGAGATTGATTGTAAGTAGGTATATAAAATTGGGTTGGAATAATGAGAATTTAAAACTAGAAGCAAAAGCAACAGTGGTAATTATAAACAAACGTCCCAACAAATAATAAGAAGTATTAGAAATAGATTAGAAAATTCAAATAAAAAAAACAACAGCAACCTATTAAAATCCAGGGTCATCAAATTTATTTATTTATTTATTCAACAAATACACTACAGAATACAATAATATATACATTGTCATAACTATGAACTAAAATAAACATTTATGAACATTACAAAAATGACAGAATTGAACAGAGTTAAAAACATACTGTGGGTAGGTAAAAACAATAGAAGTAAAAAAAAAATTATATATATATGTATATACACAATGGCCAATTTTATTAGTGTCTTACCATTAAGTTTCGCTTTAAAGACGAATGACTCATGAAAAATAAATCAGAAAAAGATGAATTAAAATTACCAACCATACGATCAATAAAGGCACATTGACCGTAGTTAGTTCTGTGTATGCGCTCATAAAATAGTTGAAATTGTCTGATCCGCTTGCTGGGAACATGAAAAAGTACCAAACCCAACAAAATATCATAGTCTAAAATAACATTTACAAGTTCGTGCAGAAATAATAAAAGAGCCTCTTTAAGTCTCGTCTCGAGACTTTTTAAGCCACAAAGTAATAGCCTTGTTTCATAGGGTATGTTTTGGCAGGGAAAACGAAACTTCTACAATACATATTTCACAAATTTGTTTTGAACTTTTTCAAGTCTTTTTTTTTGTGCAAAGGCAAAAAAAGGTAATTATATAAACAAACGAGTGTCCTCGTATCGCTGATATGTTTGGTGTTTCTCTTAATAAAGCCCACTAACCTAAAGGATTTAAGAACAATACTGTCAATATGCTGGTTAAAGTCCAAGTTTGTATCGAAAGTTACACTCAAATCATTTACACATTCTACCCTTTCAATGTTTGCATTAATAATCGAATATACTCTTTCTAAGGGATGTACACTTTTATAGAAACTAATAGATTTACATTTTGTTATGTTAATCTTTAGGAAGTTTTCATCACACCATTTCACAAAGTTATTAAGATCCAACTGCAAGTCATCAGGACTAGAACCAACAACACTGTAAAGCTTCAGGTCGTCTGCGTATAAAAGGCACTGAGATATTTCAAAACAAGACTGGACGTCATTCATAAAAAGTAAAAACAAAATGGGACCAATATGCGACACCTGTGGTACTCCGGATGTCACAAACACTTGACGAGAACGCGAACCACACGCATTAACCTGTTGACGACGTTCAGTCAAATAGGAGTTGATCCATTCCAGTTAACTCCCAGAAACTCCGATATCAGATAGCTTCTTGATCAGCAAAGAATGACAGACACTATCAAAAGCTTTTGACAGATCCGTGTAGATGGAGTCGACTTGTTTACCAGATTCAAGGGATGTTATGAGGAAATTCTGATATACTGCCAAGTTGGTTACTGCTGAGCGGCTCTTGAAAAAACCATGTTGTTCTGGTATTATATAACACCTGTATGTGCTGAACACCTCCTCTGCAACAATGGTCTCGAAAAGCTTTGGAATTCCTGATAACAATGAAATTCCTCGGTAGTTCTGAACATCCGCCTTATCTCCAGATTTAAAAATTGGTTGGAGATTTGATTTTTTCCATATTGATGGAAAGTGGCCAGTGTCAAAAGATCTTTGAAAAAGGACAATGAGAGGTCCTGTAAGAGACTCCGAACAACTTTTTAGAAGAAGTGGTGGAATTCCATTGGATCCAGTATCCTTTGACACATCCAGTTGGCCCAGTTTTTTGTTTAATTCGTCTACGGTAAAGTTGTGAGTTGCAAGTATTGTGGAAAACTTCACTGGGTTAACATGAGATAAATCGTTGTAAGTATGATTGGTATAGCATATCTGAAAATGCGAGGCAAATGCATTTGCAATATCTTCAGAGCATTTTAGTTCTTGATTGTTAAATGTCATTCTGCTTGGGAGGCTGGAGTCACTTTTGAGGCTATTAACAAATGACCAAGAATATTTCATATTTTGTGGTATGAGGTGTTCAGTGTTGGTTGCGTACATTAAGTAACACATATCTGTGCAAAACTTCACCAGACGTCGAATGCTAGCGTATTCCTCATAATGGCACTGCAAACCGGATTCTTTATATTTTTTGTGGAGTCGGTTTGCGTCCGATAATTTTCCGGAGATCAGCATCGAACCATCTAGGGTATTTCTGACTCCGTACTGTGGTTTTAGGAACAAAATGGTTGATACCAGTGTAAATGGTTTCATAGAAATGTTGGACTGCTAGTTCCAGATCTTTATCATTAGTGAGGAAAGACCAGTCTATCTGTTTGAGAAATCTGTTCAATTCAGGATAGTTAGCATTACGAAACTAATATGCTGTCACGTCACTGTGGTTTGTGAGTGTGGAGAAATGTGGAAAATTAAGGGAGCACTCGACAGCCGGGTGATGATCTATCTTAGTAAGTTCACACTTGCTTGGATGCACTGAAATCTGAATAGAATCGTCAGCAAAAATTAAATCTAGTGTTCGACCAAGGCAATTCGTTACAGAGTTCATTTGTTGCAGCTCAAGGAAGAACATGGTATCGACAATTATCTCTGCGGCCGGAGATTGCACTCCCTTGGGCACAAGAACATCATCCTCGGTAACCCACTCTATTGACGCGCAATGATGTTACATACATAGATATTTCTCAGCAGTTCGTCACACTTTGTCCGAAGTCCCCTTACGTTTTGGTAGTGTCTAAACCGTTTTTTAAAAGTTGTTTGGCTGCGACGATTGAACAAAATTTGAGTTTTGATTGAATGGTTCCAAAAGCTCATCTCTCAGACTGTGAGAAGTTGAATTGGTTTCGGTGGTGGTAGTCAGTACTGAGTGGTGCATTTCCTCTATTTTTGCTTTGATATGAATAGTCAAATTGTCCTTGTCAACAAAGCTCAGTAGTCCATTGTGTGGCGAAAATAATAGAGGAATAAAGTAAGCAGTCGACTTACATGACTTCAGAATGTTGGTGATAATCGAGTTCTGCTGATTTATTATTTTGTTTAATATAGGTCTGTTTGTGTGTAAAGGTGGACCTATTAAAATTAAGTTAGTTCTTGCGTAAACGTGGACCAAATTCTCAACTGCGTGTCTCTCAAGGTTTCCTCTAATAGCGTTCAGAGAGCCCCACATAAATATCACGAAGCCATGCTTTGAAAAGCCTCGCGACAGAGCACCACACTGTTCCGATGCGGATAAGAAAGTCTGGTTCCGTGACCACTGACGGTTAATATCCACGTTAAATTGTTAGTGTTTTTTTAATAGGCGTAAAAAACCTCTAACGTTTTCGTCACCGATTATTAAGAGTTGGGGCCTCTTTTCTGTGGTAATATGTTTCTTTCGCTGGGGACTAACAGGAACGTTTGCATTAGAACAATTTTGCATCGAAGGACGGCACTGATTTTCATTCAATTTTTCTAGCAATTCAATTTTGTCGTTTGTAGAATTCTCTAGCTCCTGGCTAAGTTTTTTAAGTTCTTCCGAGTATATATTGTTATCACTTTCCATGGTCCTCAGGGCATCCCTCATATCGTTGTTTGAAGAACTAAGATGAACTATTTGACTCTCAAGCTTATCAGTCAGAATTTTATACTTTTGAACTTCCTCTTGAAACTGTCTATCCTTATCTTTGTACAAAATAATTTCGTTGCTTAATTCTGCTATGTATTCCTGTTGCTTTTTCTCCCTTTTGATCAACTCTTCATTTATTTCCGTAGCTTCTCCCTTTATGTCTATTGTTCTTCTATTCAATCTCCTTATATGCGCGTCCTTATCTTAATTATCCTTGTCTAGCTTTCTAAGTTTATCCTCCAGTTTCTCAATTGCATCCCTGTACCTCACCTCTACTCTGTTAACCTGTTCCGCCTTCCTCCTGGCATCCGCCTTATATTTCTTTAAACTTTCAGCAAGATTTTTTAATAAAGGTAAGTCCTCTATACGCCTTTTGCAGTCAGAACAGTAAAACAAAATCATCCTATGTGCCAAAAATATCGCATGGGCATCCGTTGTAGTCAAGGCAGCACACTCTTTGCAAAAGACCATCTTGCATGCATCACAAGGTGCACCAAATACCTCGTCATCCTTTGGCCTCTCGCTTTAAAAAGGCAGCTCTTTTGGCACTGTGAACAAGTTAATAACGACATACTTCAGTAAAACCGCAAACAAAACAAAAGTTTCTATGTGTAATAAAGTTTTAAAATGATCCGGAACGCAGTTGTCCAATTGGTTGTAATTAGCATGTAAACAAAACAATTTGGTGGCAATAATCACAGATGGAATTTTGTGATTTACGACGAAAATCGATGGAATTAGGCACTAATTCTTATCACAGGTACTAGTAATGACACTAATAAATACATTAAAACAGTTTTTACCAATTACAATTACTCCAAAAATACAAACTTTTAACACTTAAAGACAGACATAAATTAAATGTGTACAATAGCGACTACGATGAAATGAAATAAAAACAAATAAAACAGACTCATGTCAATACTAACAGTATCACACCATGTCACTATAAAATTCTGTCAGACTATAATAGGCCTTGTCAACCAGAATTTTCCGAACTTGCTTTTTAAATAAGTTTTAGAGTGGGTTGATCCTTAATATTATTGAGAAGAGAATTATACATCTTAATACCCGCATAAATGATAGATTTTTTCGTTAAGCTTGACGTAAAAATAGGTAAATGTACATTGAGATGGTGGCGAGTTACATATCTAGGATTTGGGACTGGAAATTTATCTCTGTTAGCGTATACTATACTAACAGTTTCTAAAATGTATAAACTAACAATGGTTAATATTTTTTGGTTCGTAAAAACTGGTTTACATGAATTACAGGTTTTTGTCTTGCATATATATCTTACTGCACTTTTTTGAATAACGAACAGCATATTAATTAAATAGCTGCTAGCTACTCCCCAGAAACAAATCCCATATCGAAGCCTCGATTCAATAAGGACATAATATAATGATTTTTCAACTATACTACCTAGTTCTTCAACTGCTACCTTAACCGCAAAACAACCAGATATTTTCCTGCTAAAGGCATTAATATGTTCATCAAATTTAAGTTCGTCTTCTATAACCAAACTGAGAAACCTTGAACTATGTTTTCTTGCCAAAGGAGCATTATCAATTACCAGTCCTTCCAAACAACATCTAAAACAAACGATGTTGGTCTTTGTCAAATTCAATGACGAGAGATTCGAGTCACACCATACTTTAATTTTATTAGTATCCGTTAATATAGTGTCATTCAATAAATTGACATCAGCAGAATGCCATAAAATCGTCGTTTCGTCTGCAAATAATGTGAACTCACCAGCAATATCCAAGTTAGCAAGGTCATTTATATAAAAAAGAAAGAGAAGTGGGTCCAAGACAGAGCCTTGTGGTACTCCCCAGTTGTTAGCTTGGAAATCAGAGGCCCTTTAACCCACAAAGGCCCTTTGCGACCGACAAATAGAACGCAAACCAGGAAAGAGCCGCTCCTCTAAAGCCATACCAATGAAGTTTACACAGCAGAATTCTGTAACTGACACAGTCAAATGCCTTAGATAAGTCACAGAAAACTGCTACTGCAAATCCCCCTTTATTAATTTGATTATACAGGTATTCCAATAAGTTGAACATAGCATCACTTGTGCTATTATTTTTCTCAAATCCGAACTGCGGTCTGCTAAGTATATTATGACTGTCCAAAAATGAAGTAATTCGCGTTTTGGCCAACTTTTCTATTATTTTCGACAGAGTAGACAAAAGAGATATTGGGCGGAAATTTGATGGCTCATTTAAATCTCCTCCCTTGTGGACAGGAATCAATCAACTTGGCTAAAGCCAAACTTGGAGAAAACAAACCCTTTTCCCATGAGATGTTTATTGCCTGTACAAGTACATGCAATGCAGAGTCAGGCATATTGACAAAGATTTTTGCAGACAACCCATTATCTCCAGAAGTTTTTTGTTCTTTATTGATACAAATATTTGTTTAAGTTCAATTAGGTCTGTGGGTAAGAAGTAAATGAATTTTGAGTTGATCTACCAGACATGTAATCAATTGGATCTACAGATGGCTTAATATTTTTCATTAGGTTCTCAGCAATGGTGCAATAGTAATTATTAATGACATCAGGGAATTGTTCTGGTTCAACAGCTCCCTGAAATTCATTGTTATGGCGAATATCATTTACAATAGACCAACATTCTTTTTATTTATTTGCCGAGTGTCTCAGACGATCAGAGTAGTAATTTCTTTTTGAAATAATAATTAATTTGCGATAGAGTGATCGATAATCATTAAAGTATTGATGGAAATAAATAGAATCAGTAAATTTTCTAATTCATTGAAGCGAACGCATGTTTTTCGAAGAAGCTTTCAATCCCTTAGTAAACCATGGTTTTTAAGACTTATTTTTTAATTGTTTTATTGGAACGGCTTTGTCAGAAATATCTACCAGTTTTCCATGAAATTCACTAATAGGGTCCCGTGACACTAGCACACTTTCCCAGGCAACAGACAGACACAGTTGACTCAATCTATTATAGTTTGTTCTACTAAAAATTCTACCATATCGACAAGGAGGTATTGCACTCAAATTTGGATTACATACATTAAAAACAACTGACTCATGGTCAGATAAGGCTGCATTAACAACTGAACACTCGACAACATCACCACTGAAATTAGAACAAAATAATCTATTATAGTAGCTGAGTATTGAGTAATATGTGTAGGTGATTTTACATGCATAATTAGTTTCCTTGACTCTAATATACTAATTAAGCGTAAAGTTGGAACAGACCACTTTTCCTTAAAATTTATGTTAAAATCCTCAGATACAATTACAAGTACCACACCATCCAAAAAATCACCAATAGCTGAGGATGGTGACCTATAAACACATATTATATACAGACTTAGGTGTTTTGAAAAAACAATTACAAACTCAAATGCCCCCTCCAAAAGAAGATTATTGTATTTGTCAACCTGTACAAAAGAGTTCTTTTCCAAAAATGTTTTATTTCCTAGGATCATACAGCCTCCAAGGCCCGACCTAAATCTACAAAAAGAAGATAAAATTATATAGGAATATTTATCAGTTCATTCTGTTTTAACCAATACTCCATGATAAGAACAATATTCGGGTGATCCTGTTCATTTACAAATGGTGTTAGTTCATCATACTTATGTCTTAAAGATTGAATAATAGAATTAGGGATAATTTTAATCATATTAGAAATTTTCAACTTACCAAATAAATGACCATTTTTATCACATACAGTATGGTAAGAAAGCTTGTATAGTGTAAATTGGCCCATATTACTAACAAATCTCATCATCCTATTGTTAAACTTAAATATTTTATCCAAATTTATTTTTGATGATGACAAAACAGGGGTAGATAACATTAATAAATTAGTATGCAAACATAATTTTAGACTATCAAATATACGTTTAATGTCGGGGTAACTGTTTTGTAAAAAATTGTTAAGACGCCAGTATAATAACATAGTCCAATTTGGTAAAATATCTGGCAAGTCGATCAATATCTTCAATAACCGACTCGTATCTGGCACCAGATTTAATAAGACATTGAATGTTTACTTCTTGATCTCTAAGACGATTACACAACTACAAGTTTAATGAAAAAAGATTTTCTGCAACTTAGTTTACATTTCTCTGTAAAAATATTATTAAACTATTCAGAACACAAATAAACGTTTTTAAAAATATTATATGAGATTTTGTTAATCTGGTAAAAATATTCTCCCTATATGTCGCTGAATTGATTTACTAGTGTTAATGGTCCTATTAAAAGTAAAGTGTACATTTATATTGATTCTCGATTCGTAACTGTTATCTATTTGAAAAGTTCTTTGATAAGCAAATTTGTATCCTATACTACAATTTTTTTTAGGTACCAGTAGCTTCGTGGTTTGACGATATGAATGACAATGAACTTTTAGATTTAATACCATTCTTTGAAAAGTTAAGTAAAATGGACAATGTGTATACAGTGTTGTGTAACTCCAATCGCCCTTACAATAACAGCAGTGTACCCCAATTAAATGGGCCAAATAGTACTACGACGACAACAACAACAACAGTGCAACAGAATAAACAAATTTCACCTCCTAATACGTAGCAGAGTGTTAACATTAAGATGGTTATACTTGTGGAAATTGTCTTCAGGATTTTAGCTCTTCAATCCAGAATATGATAGAAAAGTAGAAAATCCTTGTAATGAACAAGTTACTTTGACTTGGAATGTGCTAATCTAGCTTTCGATGAAATTTTACTGATTGACATGCTTATTTGTCAAAACGAATACCAGAAATAGATATTGATACAAACTGAACAGTATATTTTTGCAACAAAAGAGAAAAATAAAAAATTATGTAGGCATCAAATCGATATTTTGGCTATTCTTGAACGATAAGAATAAATTAGAAATATTTGTATACCAATATTTTTAATGAATTTGTACCAAAAAATGGGACTATATACTTAACTTGGGAGTCAATAAAACCAGATGATAACTTTTTAAAATTGCTCATTGGTATTTTTTAAATGTGATGTAATTATACTAGGCTCTTTTTACAGAAGCCCATTAGAGCTTATTTAATAAAAATAATATATTAGTGCTTTTTTATGTATATAATGGTGAGTAATTAAAATAGCATTCACTCTAATAATTATTTAAACATTTTAAATGTGGTGGATGTTATACAGGATTTTAAAGCATTGTGTTTATAAGTGAATTGCATAGTTTTTTTCGACATTTTATATGTTCATAGTCAGTTTTGGAACTATAAAATTAAAACCTTAGACAAAATAATTATGTTAGTTTTAAATAAAAATGTCAAAAATTGTGTCCATATCTACACTGCCAAGGATTCTGAACCGCTTCAGGCCTGTATAATTTTGCTTCAAAAAAGTTCTAATAACAAAGGTTTTGCTAGCATATTCTAAATACGTTTTAGAAAATTGATTACTTGTTAAAGATGTAAACCCTAAATATGATTTTAATATATTGGTGTCTTTTAATTTGTTTCTACTAAGGAGAGAGAAAAAAAGATAATAATATGCTTGTAAAACAGGCCTTTCTTGTATTTTGTATTTAAGCAAGATTTTTATTCGGCATACTTTGTGAAACATCTATTTTACACAATTATAAAGATCCTTTTTGGAGGTTGATACCTACTCTTTCATTTCAATAATTTAGCTGAATCGAGAATTGTGTGAACCTATTGCGGATTATTGTGTGGTTACAATCCTTATAACAGAAAGGCACGCATTGATAATTGAAACTTATTGTGAAACGCAATCATATCTCTTAAGGGGATTGTGTTCTGGTAGGAACTCAAGTTCCAAATAATTTAACAGTGGCCTTAAAATAATATCTGAATACATTTTTTATCCTTTAATATTGCAATTTATACTGTAGTAAGAAATACTTGAAAAAAAACTAAAAACAATTCTAGAAAACTTCCCCTTTGAAGTTTATTACTAAAAAAATTATCGAATTCCTGCTCTTGCAGGTTTAATTCAGTTGCAAAATAATCTATATGTCTATATATATATATATGTATATATATATATATATATATATATATATATATATATATATTATCTTCCAAATCATCTCTTAATTTTAGAATATTGATGTTACAACAGTGCCATAATCGTCTTTATTTGCTGCATTGGCCATAAAAGTTAAATTAAAGATTTTGCTGTGTATACCTATTTTATATCAATATAACTTCAACTGGGACGTCTTCTAAATACATAGTAGAATCAATTTTATCATTTACCTACATCACGAGATTTTTCCGTTAGCTCTGTATATGGAGTGACACTGAACTTACTAATCTTGACATCATCAACAAGTTTTAAGTAATCAAATAAAATCCGGAACAGTGGTAAAGTTGACAGCAATGCCTAATATATAGATATTACTGGAAAAATACTTATTTAGTGATGCCGTGAATTAATTTAGAATGTTATGCGACACATAACCTTACCACTATCTTAATTTTAGTTCACTACCTAAAACATTTGTTGTAGTGACTTTGTGGTTAGTAATTTTCTTTATCATCCACTAGAAGTAGGTTTGAAAAACCTATTTATTTTTTGTTTAGTACAAATATTTATCATAAAACGTCATACATTTTATTAGCGTATAACTGCATTCTTTTAAGCTTTATGTTTTATTTTTTATTGAAAATGTACAGTTTATTTTTAGTAATATATGTATTGTATGCCCTAATAATAAAATTAATATATTTCTTATGTATATTTTATTATTATTAACTGCGTAATTGAGAATGTGTGAATTAGCCCTAATAGATTATTTTAACAAGCAATAATTGGGCCCCTTTATTATGTTGCCACAGTATTTGTTGCTTAATGGGTTTACAATGCAAATATATTCATCAGCAAGTTTGTTGTTATTTTTAGCCGCATTTAATTAACATTCATAATGATCTAGCGCCTAATAACTATTTCCCATAGATCTTGGAAAACTAATAGTTACAAACATTTTTATTTTCCGTTTTAGAACTTGACTGCCAGGTAACTTTAAAACAGCTATGTCAGTCATAAACGATTGACGCGATTCTCTTGTTGTCAGCTATTTATCTTACACTGGTAGCTTTAGGTATTAAATATAACAACGGCACCTTAAGACACATTTTAAAGAAAAAAAAACAAATTTCCAAGTAATCATAAAAGTTTAATAATTTCCATTGCTCCTGTAGCACTTTGCGACAGTCCTTTTGAATCTTACTTTTTGGATGTTGTTGTTTCAACGGTAACTTTCCTATAATATTCTCTATTTGATGCGTGTTGCATAAGAAGCATTCTGACTATGTTTTATCAATTCTTTCTTTGATTTTATTGTCATGTAATGTTACTTTTGCTTCTTTATCTTTCTATTGACTATCTACCTCATTGCAGACATTTTGATATGTATTTTTAGCTTTCCACTATAACAGTTTTTATCGACGTACTAGTCTACACATTCTACTTTTAGTTTTTTATCCAACAATTAATATTTTATTAGTTCTTTACTGATCACTGTTACCAAAATTACCCAGTACCGCTTAGTAGAGGCAAAACTGTTTATTCACAACATGTACAAAATGTGCATATAATTTTATTATATTAATGTATAATATAATTTATAACAATGACATTTTTTTAATTTCTCTTAGCTATTGTATTGTTAGACTTAATTTCAGATATCAATAGTAGGTGAAATGAATAGAAATAATAGATAATTAAATATGTAGCCTAGTAGAATTTCTGTGTACGTTTATAGTTAAAATAATTTCTAAAATGAGGCTTTTACACATACTTGCTGATTTGTTATATACAAAGATATTGATAAGGTTGTATATCCGTTTTGAAAAGGGGCCAGTTGTAAATTAATATAAAACATACTTTAATATTATTAACAATATTTTTATATATTTTTGTTGTAGAGTAATATTATTATTGTTTATGTTGATTTAAAAATGTATTAAAAACCAGATATGTAAAATACTGAGTGTTTTCCTGTCTTGTGAATAAAAAATGCCTTGATTTGTAAATAAAATAAAAAGCATCATTTGTACCCATCATGTGTCTATCTCTTTTAATTAATTTATATGATTGGCAGAACAAAGTGATTTTCAAACAAATTCCATTTCGTGTAGGGAATATAGTTTATTTAAATAGTAGTTGTTTGTGTTGACCACATATCTACCATTTTTGGAGATATGTAAAATATATTGGTATGAAGTAGCACAGGGCATGTGTATCCAATGCCCCCTTAGTTATGCTACTCGAATACCATCAATATAGTTATTATATAGCAGCAGCCACTGAAGCACTAATACCACAGTCGAAATTTGAATTAACTTACACTTTTTGACACCACCTCGATTATAATAAATATAATAATAAATGTCTACGATCTGGGATGTAATCGCCGTTCCAGCAGCCTTACTTCAAGCTACAGGATATAAAAACGAGAAGCAGCGACGAAGGATAGAACCACCTAAGTTTTCTATAGTTGATAGAACGTTTCTGTTTAGTTCCAATCACAGAAATCATATTCATATATCGCTTTGGAATTCTGGAGTTCGGATACATACATTCGTGTTGATATGCTAGATTTTTTTCTTCTATTTAATTATTGTGTTTGTTATATACAGCGTGTACATGGATTTACTTAACATATGAAAAACAGTTATTGGTCTTATCAAAAAAATACACTATAAATACAGAAAAAGTTTTGCTTATTAAAAAAATAAGTTTGGCTGTAAAAAAATTGGCAAACTTTCTAAGATAGAGCATAAAATATGGCATTTTTTTTTAGGAGGTGTAGTTTTTAGTTAATGCCGAAAATGGGTAACATATACACAACTTCTTATTTGTGACTTGAGCTGAGCGCAAAACTTTTGCTTATCTGAAAAATAAGATTGATTTAAAAATGCTTCATTTTTACATATTCATCATTAATTTTTTATATATATGTATGCATCCATTGTTTGAGTTGTTGAAAAATAGTGTAGAATGGCAGTGGCTACACAGGCATCTGCCATTAACAGAGGTTTTGGAAAAGCTAAAAACGTGTAAGTGAATCCCAGGTTTAGTCCTGATCCCAGCAAGAAAATGATATTACAGTGTGATGCTTAAAAAAATTGATTAGGTACTTATATGTTCCAAGAATATAAAAATAAAACATTCTTAAATTAGTTGCTTATGAATCAAGTGGTATGAATAATCATGAAGTAAATTATAGTCAAACTGAAAAGAGAATTGTTAGCAATGTATTTTGGAACTCGAATGTTTCACATTTTTTTAGGTTGCAACGTCTGTTAAAAACATACATTTTTCAGATATGCTTTCAAGGACAAATTTGCAGATAACACACAAACTAGCATTTGCCTATAACCAATAAAAAAATTGACATTAGAAACCAGTAAAGATATAACTTTAACAAAAGTTCAGGAATATTTACAGTGGATGGTCCAAAATAAATTTTATCTTTTAACAGTGTAAACCTTACTATGAATTTAAAGAAAACCTGTTTGTAGAAGCAGGTATTGTATTTTTAGGTGATGAAATCATTGTCCCAAAAAGCCTCTGTTTAGAATATATTAAATTACCTACACAAAAATCTCATTGGTATAAATAAAACCATAAATAACACTCATAATTTATTTTTGTCTAATGATTTACATAAAACAGTGTCGTACTTGTGAAAAATATATGCCAGCAAATTTTAAAGATCCGATGTTACCATATTCTGTCCCCAAACTTGGATTATTATTGACCATTTTTTTCATTGGATTGAAATAAACCTCCCAATCAGTTATTGAGTCCCCAATAAATTTTTATTAGATTTGGATACCCCGAATTCTTGATTGCAGACATCTTACCATTTAAACCAAACATTTGTAAAAATACCGTAAAAACAAAGATATTGCTGTTAAAACTTGTTCTCCTCATTGTCATAAAAAAAACGGGCTAGCAGAAAAAGCAGTTTATTTTGGAAAACAGGTCTTAAGAAAAAGTTTTGAAGAAAACTTTGATCTTAGGGAACTTGTAATGGAATATAATAACGCTCCTATTATTAATTTAAATGCTTCTCCAGTTTAAATTCTCCAAAGTAGAAATTTGAAATCTTAATTACCAATAACAAGTTCAAACTTAGAACCTAAATTTCAAAACCATATCTATAATGTATTATTGAACAAAATGATAAAACTAAATTACATTAAGATGGGACAGTCCGTAGAAATCCAATAGAGTACAAAACGTAGTAAATAAAAGTAATAAAGAAAATATTTGGTACCAAGCAATCATTATTGAAAAAACCAAGGAGCTTAGATCATATTGGGTGAGAAAAGTAATAATAAAATAGTTAGACGTAATACTAGCCAAGTTAAAATAATATCATACACTAAATCTGAATCTTAAGTTTTAAGCGAACCTGAATTGTTCCACAAGAACTTTGTAAACAAAACTGCATTAAATAATCTTAATCCACATATGCTGAATAATAGAAATAGTAACGTACCACAAGTTAGTAGTTTAAATAAGAATAATAATGTACACCCAAATGTGCTAATTAATCGCTCCCGCACAGGGTCGTACTGTAAGACCCCCCCCCAAGACTTGAGGAAAAATATTAAGATATATATAGTGCAAGGTGTCGTGTGTGATCACCTTTAGAAGAAGAAACTTATGTTGGGGTCGCAGTGGCACAACAAGTGGAGAAAGAATTTACAGTGTTTTGTTAAAATATAATAATAATTGAATACGTTAAACAATACCTATATATTAAAATGTGAAAGTTGCTATAAGATTTTTATGTGTTACTCAGCCCCACAGAATTTTTTTTCATGTGATGGGCCTTTATTAAGTCAGCGCTCCTGAGTTGGTGAATATTACTATGCATTTTGGGTTCAATAACGTTCCCAAATTACCGCAACGTAATAATCTTCGTTTCGATAACTTAGCAAGTACGTTAACGTTATGCTAAAATCATTCCCATTTTGCTGCTAATAGAGTTTGTGTCTAAAAGGTTCCCATCACTAATAATTGCAACTTAGGTTTTTTATTTGGTCACAAATATATAACAGTCACTAAAATTGTGGTATACGTTTCAACCGCCTTATTCTGAAGTTCACCACCAGGTACTTTATTAAAGTGTAGTAGACAAGTACTTAGGTGACCAAGCTGCTAAAAAAAATCGACTGTTGTTTTTGCTAGCTGTGGAATTTAATCCACGACCTCTGTTTTGTAGTAGTATTGCAATGCTATACACATTGGTTCACAGGATGCCTTAGGATTAGTTTGGGATTTAAAAAAAGAACACAATAAAATTTAATAAAAACCAACTATATTAATTAACACATATTTGATCAAGTAGAAGTCAGGTACAATTTTGACAAAATAAAACAATAAATAATAAAATCTGTGTAATAAATATAAATATATTCTAAAAATGGTCTATCACAATTTCTAGCAAAGAAATGATTTGTCATGGAGTATTTGTTGATAGCATGCCTAAAATGATAAAAAGCATGTTTTGACATAACTAAATATATATATATATATATATATATATATATATATATATATATATATATATATTTAGGTAAAAAAAACCGAAATAAATCAGGGATAAGACTTCCTCATACATATAACTAATTGTCTATCTGGAATTTAATTAGAACTCCCTGTATGCACATTGTTTTATTTCTCTTTTCTATAGATACATATACTAATACGTTTTTCAATTTTGCTAATGCCAGAGACGTGTTTTTTATTCCTAAAAATAACTCGCTCGTCACGCAAAAGAGTACATAAGATAGCTTTCGTGTACTTGAATCTAATAAAAAAACTAATTTTGAATGGCATATAATTTTTTCTAATAAAAATATTTTAAAACTGGCAAATTCAAATGGCAGTGGCAAAACAAGAAAAACCTTTTTTCGTCATAAAATGTATTTTAAAATTATTCAATGCAGTATCTCGTATTTTTTCCGAAAGATCAAAGAACAATTGTTTTAAAAATATTATATCTTAACCTGTATCTTGAAAACAATATTGTATAAATGCTAGGCGAAATGGATATATTTAATAAAGGTACCTTAAGAGTGGTAAACATAATTCCGAGTTCCCCATTTTCTAAATTTCTATCCATAAAGTTTTCCATAAAATCTAATTCAGCGCCTAAGTGTGGAATTCTGGCACGTACTACCACATACAGAAACAATGGAAACAAATCGTCCATATTCCAAACATAACTGCGTCCTAATAACTGCTGAGCAACTGGGGTCATTTTCTCTACTGTATTTCTAATAACAATGAGTTTTTCAGTGGGTAAAAACATACTTATTATTTGCTGGAGTGTTTCGATTGCTCCAACAAATGCGCAGTATTTGTCAGACAAATTTAAATACTGGTCCAAATTGAAAAATTTTCTGAAATGAATACACAACTTAATACTTTGGAATAATTAGTAAATTATAGCAGTTACAAAAATTGGCACCTCAGATAAAGTTGTTTTACCTTGGTAAAATAAATGCCTGCAAGGAAAGTGATGAAACATTTTTAATATTGTAAAATAAAAGAAATTAGATGTTAAATAAAAACACACAACCGTGGAATTTATTATTTTTATCAAGCCAGTTTTTCAATATTTCAATAGGTTGTCAGAAACCGTAAAGCTTTGGCACCACCAGAAATCTTCTGGTCTGTCAAATTGCTAACCATGTCGGGGATATGGTCCCGATCGCGGTTTCAGAAACAAACAAAATATGGCGGCATGTTTACAAATTGGAAACAGAGCAATTATTTATTTTTATCATTAAATAGATGATTTTTATAGTCTTCTAGTGTTGTCTCTGGTTCTGTGTTTGATATTATTTATATTATTTGGGTTTTTGATGTTTTAAGGTTGGTGTTAAAAACTTCAGGAAAAACGACAAATTGCTTATAACAGACATAATATTGCTATCAAAAAATAAATTTTTTCACATAAATTGCTAATTGTTTTTCCTTATTTGTTACTATTTTTTTTGCAAAATCAAAACAGAATTAATCATTTAATTTAGTTGTCACTTGAAATCGGTAACCAAACGTTTTCACCTTAAAGTACGAATAAAAATAGAGTTCATTATTTACATATTTAGCCACTGCCAAGATTACCTCACACTATAAGGTCAATCGTACGACGATGCCAAGCCTAGCTAGGAACTTTAATGTTTATACCCAGTTATATTACGGTGAATATGTTTAAACATGCTGCATAAAATTTTCATACAAAAAATAGTAATGTTTTTCCAGTATTGGTTTCTAAGCAGTATAAAGAAATTACTTTTATTGCAAAATAGTGAAATACATGTTAAAATACTCAAAGCCTCAGATCAAATTAAACCAATAACAACTTAGTTAGATATGGCAACCCCGATCGACAACTCCATGTATTAGACCATTCCACTATCGTATTAGACCGTCCCACTTTCATTGCCAAGGGATTCTTATAGTAAAAAAGTATAATACTCTACATGGCAATGTGAGTTTGTAAAAAATTGGCCGTTTAAGTTTGGAATTGTCTTTTAATCACTAAGTAAACAGCTAGATTTCGTTTTCCAGGGGACTTGTTATGTCTAATGGAAGATACCTAGATCACTTATTTTGGGTCACAAGACGTATTGACCAATCAGGTTCAGTATAATAGAATGTTTATTTCGTCGGGGGTCTTGTGAGAATCCTCAGAAACAAAATGATATAAGAAAGACTCTGGGGTGATTTTTTTGACGATTGCAATAGTTTTTCCTATCGGAGAATTTAAATAATTATAGAATATATCTATACTATATTAAAACAGTCCAAGGGCATCTCACGCTCAAAAAAAACGTACTGCGATTTCGGGCCTTTTTTTAATTTCCACTTGATTTGAGCCAATTTTTTATATAAGTGTTGTGAGGCAAAGGAATTTAAATGGTGATTCTTTTGGTAATTAAAAGTAAAAATATGTTCATAAACATGTTCTAAACTGGTTAGAATTTAAGATTTAGGATATTGAAAATTTAAAAAATCTTTTATTTTTGTAAATTTAGCTATTAACATGGAATAACAATATGACAATTGGCTATTCTGTTTTTATCTTATAGCGCTCGCTTTTTTTTACTTTCCTCGCAAGGAGAAAGTTGTTGTAGTTACAAAATGTTTTCTCAGTTCCGTCGGTTAGTCTGTATGTCTGTCCGCGAAAAAGCTCAAGAACTGTTTGTCCTATTTACTTCAAGTTTAGGTTAAAAATTAAAGGTCATATGATGATGACGTAGTGTCATTTTGGTAAAAATCCAATATGGCAGAACAAAATGGCGGCCTATTGAAATGTTATAAAATTATTAGGCTAAAAAAATGCTTATCCATTTTATCCAAATTTTGCAGAAAAATTAGGTGTGGCATGACCATCAACTGATAAGTTTTACTACAAATCCAAAATGGCGGCCTAATAAAATATTATAAAAGTCAATGCAGAAAACTACTGCATCGATTATGTTCAAATTTTGCTCAAAAACAAATATTATATAGGGATAAACAGGTAAAAATATTGAGACAAATTCAAAATGGAGGAACAAAACGGTGGCCTAATTAAATGTTTAAAAATATCTGATTAAAGTGTTTATCGGATTGATTGATTGATGACATCCCCATTTTGAATATTTATTACTAAAAATGTATAAATTGCTCACTTAATATCGATTTTTAATCAAATCTGTCTAAATATTAAAATTCGTAAGCAATCTAGGCATTCCTACTCTTAAATATTTACTAAAAATGTATGATATATATTCTCAAATACCCCCAGATGCCTACTTTCTTTCAGCCAAATCTATACAAATGTTAAAATTCCGTCGTCATAATGGCTAAAATAAAACTTTTATTCTTAAATACTTCTAGATCAGAATCAGAAAGACTCTGGGGTGATTTTTTTGACGATTGCAATAGTTTTTCCTATCGGAGAATTTAAATAATTATAGAATATATCTATACTATATTAAAATAGTCCAAGGGCATCTCACGCTCAAAAAAAACGTACTGCAATTTCGGGCCTTTTTTTAATTTCCACTTGATTTGGGCCAATTTTTTATATAAGTGTTGTGAGGCAAAGGAATTTAAATGGTGATTCTTTGGGTAATTAAAAGTAAAAATATGTTCATAAACATGTTCTAAACTGGTTAGAATTTAAGATTTAGGATATTGAAAATTTAAAAAATCTTTTATTTTTGTAAATTTAGCTATTAACATGGAATAACAATATGACAATTGGCTATTCTATTTTTATCTTATAGCGCTCGCTTTTTTTTACTTTCCTCGCAAGGAGAAAGTTGTTGTAGTTGCAAAAAAAATGTTTTCTCAGTTCCGTCGGTTAGTCTGTATGTCTGTCCGCGAAAAAGCTCAAGAACTGTTTGTCCTATTTACTTCAAGTTTTGATTAAAAATTAAAGGTCATATGATGATGACGTAGTGTCATTTCGGTAAAAATCCAATATGGCAGAACAAAATGGCGGCCTATTGAAATGTTATAAAATTATTAGGCTAAAAAAACTGCTTATCCATTTTATCCAAATTTTGCAGAAAAATTAGGTGTGGCATGACCATCAACTGATAAGTTTTACTACAAATCCAAAATGGCGGCCTAATAAAATATTATAAAAGTCAATGCAGATAACTACTGCATCGATTATGTTCAAATTTTGCTCAAAAATCAAATATTATATAGGGATAAACAGGTAAAAATATTGAGACAAATTCAAAATGGAGGAACAAAACGGTGGCCTAATTAAATGTTTTAAAATATCTGATTAAAGTGTTTATCGGATTGATTGATTGATGACATCCCCATTTTGAATATTTATTACTAAAAATGTATAAATTGCTCACTTAATATCGATTTTTAATCAAATCTGTCTAAATATTAAAATTCGTAAGCAATCTAGGCATTCCTACTCTTAAATATTTACTAAAAATGTATGATATATATTCTCAAATACCCCCAGATGCCTACTTTCTTTCAGCCAAATCTATACAAATGTTAAAATTCCGTCGCCATAATGGCTAAAATAAAACTTTTATTCTTAAATACTTCTAGATACTGATATTTCAGTCGAATCTGTACAAATGAAACAATTCGTTCGTTATATTGGCGCCACCATTTTGATTTTTGTTGTGCATTCTTAAATAATCCCCACAAATGTTAAAATCATCCGTCCGACCTGTTGTAATTGTCATTTTGACACCGCTATTTTAAATTATTAAATATTAAAAGCTGACACTCTTAAATTTTCCCATGGCTTTTTTTTTCAGTTTTAGCTACACAAGTAACAAAATTCGTAGGCCGTATTGGCGCCGCCATTTTGGAGTTCTAAACGTTGACTACAAAAATCGAATTTTTTATATCCGAAAGTGTATTATATCAGACGTAATTTTTGTGGAAAATTAAACAAAATGAAAGGTAATCGAGTAAGTGGATTTTTAACTATACCGGAACAGACCGACCGACCAACAGTAATGGAAAAACATGAAGATCTGTAAAAACCCGGAACGGTGTTTTTTTTCACGATTAATGATATTTCCTTATGCGGGAAGTGAAAACTCGCGCTGTCACTGGCATTCGTCAACAAATGGCCACGGCTTGGACATAGGCTATCCCCACTTCTTGTTTTATCATAAACATTGGTCGATAGAATGTGAAAAATAGGAGAACCCTGTTGACGCATACCCCTAACGTGATTTATAAATGAATTGTGACCTCTACTTTAATTCTTACTCTAAGGTTTTCACCATGTTCTACACATGACGCAATCAAGACGTCATTATCTGACAGACCAGTGCTTAATGTATGCGACCCGCGGTTAGTGGAACCGGAACATGATGAAAACACTTAATGTAACTCTGGTTAGTTTGTTTAACATAAAGCTAACAGGGACATAGTTTTGACCTTTGAAGCAAATATAACTTGCACTTATTTATTTCAAAAGAGTATCCAACAAAAGACCGAAAAACACGCAAAAAAAATTGTTTTATGTTCCACCCTTTAACTACCAGTATCTCCAAAATTAAACTTGTATGTAGGGATGCACGATGTTTAAAAACCGTCGATACATCGAAAAACGATACATCGATATAAAAGAAACATCGAATTTGATCCATAGATGGTTCTAAAACATCGATCAGTTTTCATCGATGTACATCGACATCGAATTAATCGAACAAAATTAATAAACATTTTTAAAATATACGGCCGATTTATGTTATTTCACTTATATGTAAAGTGGGGTATATAAAGCTGGGACAACCTGATTGACTATAAACACGGTAGGATATTAAAAGTGATTATTTAGAGTTCATCAAACCCAGGTTGTTCCCGCCTATAAATGTAGAGAATATTATTCCTGTAATATCATTAATATCTAGAATATTCTCTATTAAAAAGATTATTATTATAAAGCATTAACATTAACAGAAGGTACAGTAAATGTAAATAGATGCATATTTTGGACTAAACCATTTAACTTGCCTCGGGTAAAACAATATAAAAAAAACTTAAATCGCAACAACAAGGAACAAGGTGAACACATATTAATCATGTTATGAATTTAATATTTTCAACTCCGTAAGGCAAACCCGTCTTTTTTATCTCATAAAAAGTAATTTATATAAGCGTTTTCCGCCCAGCCGATTAAGTGTTTTGCTGGCGGTGCAGGTGCACCTGCCTTAGAAAACAAGCGTTCAGCTAGAACTGAGGTAGCAAGTAAAACATTTATTAGTACGGCAGCTAACAATATTCAATTATCCGGCAATAGATGGCATGCGAGCTGTAAAATTGAAATGTCCAAATAAAGGCTGAGATTTTAAATTCATCGGCTTATCAATCAAACTAACCCTCTCATTCTTATATAGGTAACATTAAAAAACAAGAAGAGAACGTGTACCGATGGACAATAGGTGAATTTAAAAACTCTTCCTAAACCGTCGTGTTAAAAACATCCATTGATGTATTACAACATCGACAACAACGGAATCCATCGATTTATTACCACATCGACCGGCAATCCATCGATATGTAAAAACGTCGATGTTTAAGGCCCGATGTTTTCGATGTATCGCAAAACTTCGTGCATCTCTACTTGTATGTTAGAAACAATGTATCGTCGAAATGAAAAAGTCACGCCTAATTAAGGTTTTTGGGGACAAACACTGAATTTGAAGAAAAATATTTCAAATTAAGACTATTATTATTCGGTAATTCGATAGTAATAAGTAATAAAACGTTTTTATTGAGCTTAGGTTTATAAGCCTATTGACGCTAAAAATGACGGCTGGATAAACGGTGGAATACAATGCAAGAAATTAATTTCTTCAAACTACGGTTAAATGTTTTAACGTTTACGAAATTAACATTGTTTTCCAGGCTTAGACAGTAGATTTATACCGAGGTTAAGTTTTTATTGATAGTTTTTAACCAGTTCAGAATTTAGGAAAAACGTCGTTCACGATTTCCTGCGTCCCAAAAACGGTTTCAGACCTCACATGCGTTTGTAAACGAATTTCCGTGGCAATAAAATAGTTATTGAAAATCAGATTCATAAAATAATAAATTCCTTGTGTGTGCATTTATAAGGCATCTATTTTAATTTGACATAAAAAAGTTTATAACCCGATTCTGCTAATTGAGATAGGTTATGGGATTTTTACTTCCTTCTCTTAGAATCTCGTTTGTTTCTCTTTCATATAACCTTCCAACATCCAACAAGGCATATAATACTTTAAACTACACTCTATTCAGACTTCGAAAACCTTGGTTTTCGCCATCCTGTGACAATGCCAAACTAGAGAAAATCAATACTAGCGTGATGATGTAGCAGAGATGGCAAATGGAAGTAAACCATCCTGCCTAGTTTATAATCGTTGGTTTTATACACTGTTGTAGAGTTTGATAATGGATTATATAGAGGGTTTTTGCACACAAGTTCGGTATGAGTTTCGGAATCTTAAATTACGGGTTTGTTGGCACATTCGATTCAGGTCACAAGAATAGAATTTTTTGATACATTCATGAAGTGGCTAAACATGAGATACGAAACCTTTAATATCGTATAATTTCTTAAGCCAAAAATGCCTTTGAGACACGCCTAAGACGATCCATGCCCAAAACAAAAGCCGAACTTTTTAGAAATTTCCACGGCAACTGCTAAGGAACTGATAAACTTGTACTTGTATATATCACTTAAATAATATTGTCATATTTGAACAGCAGCTTGTCCTTCATTCTTTGATATTGGCCAAAGAAAAGTTATTCTCCTAAATAATGACTTGCAGTTGTTTTACTTGATCATGCAGTATCATCGGATTGCGAGCGATGCCGCGATGTCTCTATTCTATATATACTACCCTAAAACCAAGAACCTCCTATTTATTTCGATCCTTTATTCCCAGAGTGTCCGATTATGGAATCTACTACCTGCAAAGACTTTTCCCTGCCAACCACGGTACCTGCTAGTAATTAGGGTTTCAGCATTCGCAATTTGCCCATTAATTAAAAAAAAGTTTATTCATGGGAAATCGACGAAACACACTTACCAAATACATCAACAAGACCTACAATTACATAAATAAATGAATTTTAGGAAATATTCACTATAATTATATGTAAAACTTACTCACTTTTCCACTGAAAGTACACCCATCAAGCTCCTATCGGATAATTTATTCCACTCAATTAAAACTTTCTTATATTGCTTTTCTTGATTTTCATTCTTGAGCGTAAGCAAGGTAGATACACTATTGTAAACCTTTGGTAATATCACTGGGTACAAAAGAGATTGGTAATTTACAATTTCACAACTATAAAAATAATAAAAAATTAACAACAAATTATTTTCAAAACACCATAAGAAAGATATATATAAAGTGTGATTGTTTGGTAATAATTTAGCCAGCCATTAGATTAAATATAGATTTACATGTTAATATAAAAATTATTACTGGTGAGCGCAATGTAAAACATAAAAATACATTCAAAATTTACACTTGTTTAGTCAAGGTTGTTATTTCTCACATAAGTATTTGTGTCTGACTACGTCTGGTCACTCGCTGTATATTTTTTTCTTATCAATTTTAAGATTTTTTTTACTTACGAAAATAAATGGCGCATTTGCAAAAAAGTGTCATTTCAAAATTTATAAAATACTAAAGGCACTTTTTTATCTGCCATAATTTAACACATAACGTAACATAGAATATCTATTCAAGAATCTTGAAACACAGCGGAATTAAGGGAGAACTGCACGCAGTAATATGGATCATTTACAAGCCTTCCGCCGCTGCAATATTATGTTAAAACTGTAAGAGATATGTATTCGCTTCAATGTGATTTTAATAGGGAAATATGTATAGTTTGGCGCTAAATGCGAATTTTTATGAAATAATCAAATCTAGAGTTATAAAATAAAAGTAGATTTTTCCATTTTCGACCATTTTGTGACCACTTTTTGACGCACATGCCTTAGCATATAATTTTTTTTTCCACAAAATGGCTCTTTACCGCCTTACATTGATCCTTTGTCTACGTAACTGCAAAATTTGAAATGGTAAATCGTACTCATGTCTTTATATTTCTGCAGCGCGTGAACCCTTTTGAACCCATTTTTAACCGAAACGTAATTTAAATTACCTATACATAACACATTTTTTTGAGGTCGGACGTGCAGGAAGTTTTTTTAATGCGTAGATACCTTTTCATCTTACTTTCAACTCGTCTAGACCTTGTCGCTGGTTTTTCACTTTTTGCGTGCAGTTCTCCCTTAAACATGTCTCGATCTCGGTAATTCTCAATTTTTATATGTTTTAAAATCTAACGTAGATGGACGCGCAGGTAAATACAGCAAGTCCATATAAAGTTTTATGTCATATGAAAATACTGATCTTATTTTAGGTAGGGTCCACTAAAACTGATTCCCAAGGTAAAGCAGCAGAGACCTTTGCAATCAGCCACTCTCTTACAAACGAAACTTTATACATTGTCACAAACTGCAAAAATTCTTTGGATCTCTTTCTTAACAGCCAACCTCATTTATCTTTCGATTCTACTCCACCGTGTTTCTCTGATTGTGGTCTAATTACTGTCCCTTGTCCCGGAAACTGGCAATCTCCATGCCATCGTATTATGTGGCAGTTTAATTCCACTGATTGGGATGGATTGCTGCGGGATTTCTACTCCTCTTTCCCTCCTAATCCTATATACCACATGGCATCAAGACTTCAAAATTTGGTTTACGAAGACCCGCGACAATTGCTTGACTAGAGCAAACCTGTTTCTATAACGAAATCATGAAAATCGCATAATGTTTTACACCAAAAATATCCTCAGCACACGCATAAGAGGCAGAGTTCTTTGCAAAACCATTTAAGGCAAATTCAACTTTAAATCCTCCTCCCATTTCCCCCTTCTATCAGTATTTGTTTTGCTATGAAATTACCTTCAAAATTAAAAATTTTAGTTTTTAAGTTACCTGGTTATTTCAAGTGTCCTAGGACAAGGGCACTTTTCCCAACAGCTGGAAAACCGGAAGTGTATAACATGTTAAAAAGAATCGAAAACTATTCGGTTTAACTACAGACCAATATTCCTACTTCCAGTTACAAGTGAGGTCATGGAGAAGAATATCAATTATCTTGAATACCTGTCAAACCTTAAATAAGCTAATCCCTGGCAGACAATGCGACCCTCGCCACCAAAGATCCATGTTCTTACCTTAAATTACTGAAACAAATCCGACGAATTTCGTAAAGAAGCCTTGCCCTTGACATATTAAAATCAAGTCTGGCATGACACACTTCTTAATAAGCTTCCCGCCTAAGGTCTTCAGTCAAAAACTTTCTGATTTTCTTTGTTGATTCCTTACCAACCGAAGTATTGCCGCAGCCATTAATGGTCATTCTTCTGCCTTTCACAACATCAACGCAAGCGTTCTATAGAAGTGTTAGCGCCTTCCCTACTCCTCATGAACAGTACACAGTAATGCTCCACTCAAACAAACAATTTCGCAAATAATTCAAGGCTGAAATAGATAAAAGCCTAGTGGCTTATCTTTAACACAGGACTTAAAATCGTAGAATTGTGCAGTTTACGGCCACTAAGGCACAATCATGTTCACTTCTCACAAATTATCCCCCAATATCCACAGCATTCAAATGAGTAAGCAAATATAGCTTTTTAACAAAATATTCGCTGGCATGACTTGAGTAATATTCTCATATGGCGAGAGCAGCCCCTCCTTCTACCCTTGAATGTCTTGACCCTGTCCAGAGCTGACTGTTCGCTTGGTCTGTCTTTGTTTTTAAGATGCTACCTGAATTCTGCCCTGACGAATTATCATTCACTATGCCTATTTTATCCATACCTGTCAAACATCGACCCGCAAACAGCCCTTCACCACAAACCTACAAAAGTCAAAGAATGTGCTTTCCTTATTCTCAAAGTTTCCAGATTATTAATTCCAGTAAAGGTCTCCCCCACTTCCCCTATTCTGCAAATCTTTAAACCCGCATGAGAAAACTTTTCCCTTCTTCACTTAAGGTAACCACACTACCTAGTAGCATTGAGGCTTTCAATCTCTTGGTCTGACCATGGATAAAAAATGCATGTCTCAGGTAAAAGGTTTCGGGGAAACGTAATAACATTTTTATTTTACATTAAACTGATACTTACTTGTCTTTATCACTGATAATACATTCACTATCACATATTGGTATAGCTGGAAAAAGATACCTAATAATTTCATAAACTCTTTGAGTAATATCAATTATTTCCAATATAGCATGATTTACAAGTATTGGATGCACTTTACCACTGTACGAAGATATGTATGCTTCAGACAAATTATTAAGGAGGGAACCTAATGGATGGAACGCACTTTCAAAAGCCTAAAATAGAACAATTGTTTAGTCATAAGAATTCAACAATTAATAAGGATATCAAAAATCGGTTGATAGATGTTTTCTATATTCAGAGTGTCTCAAAAAACGGGGCTTAAGTCTCTTTTATTTTTTTAATAGAAATGCCCTATCCCTTTTAATTGACGTTTTGAAAGCTGATAGTTTAAAACTTTAAGAGGGAGTAAAATGTAAATGGTTTGACTTAATATTTTGGTTTTTCATAGTGCCACATTCCAATTCAACAAAACAATAAAATGGAGTGCTTAGACCAGGAAGTTGATTGATCCCATAATAAAGATAATAAAAAACTAGGATGGGAGTGTGCAATTCGTTTTGCCTAGAAACCTTTGCCTAGATCGAACAATTTAGATTTAATGTCTGTTAATTTTCAAATGTCAGTATCTCGGAAACAATTAACCCCTTCAACCCCAATTGTACCGATAACGTTTTCCATATGTGGCAGAAAGAAACTAAATTTACTGTGTTTTTTATATTATACATTTTTTTCCGCTGATATTTGCTTCCCTTGTTTTTGTTTTTCGCAATAAATAATCACTTATGATCCTAGATCCGACAGTTCGCCTTCGATTGCACGAGGCATTTTCAGGGATCTTTACTACAGGAGCCCTGAACACCGGATAAGATTTTATATCCGACTTATGCTCATCGAACCGTGACAAAATCGTTTTCCACGTGTGATATAGACTGTATAGATTGTTTAATGTTTTATTTAGAGATCCCGGAACCGACCCTAGAACTTTGATTTCTTTTACATGTATGTGTCCAGTCGTATGCTCCTGTCCACAAATTATTTCTTTTTAATACATAGTTCATTTTCCCTAAATCTAGTGGATATTAAGTGTTCTGTTTCTCACATATATACGTCGCCATAGAAAAGAAATATTCCGTTCAAAAGAAACGTCGAATTTTTAGGACGTAGTTTCAGCGGAGAGTATTCACTATTCAGGCAGATGAATCAATATCAAGGAACGTTAAAAGACGTCCATATATAGAAGACTGCAAACATATTCAATAGGTATATTTGCAAGAGGAATTAGAAAAAATACAATAATTTATGATTAATTCAGGTAACGAAATAGTCAAATTATTGTAAGCATATCAGCAAGAAGACCTTGAGCCAATTTTGCATAAAACAGAAGACATAGAAGTTAGATAAGAAAGGACCGAATTTTCTGACTAATTTATTTTCTGACTAATTGTATTTAAGACGCTATGTGCTCAATGAGATGCATTGGTTTTTGAGAATAGTTCTTCCGAAAAGTGTTGATGGAAAGACCTTAAATCACATCTCAAAATCCAAATATATATATATATATATATATATATATATATATATATATATATTTTAAGGGTAAAAATCTCATAGGCCAATTAAATAATTCGTCTTTTACCATTCGAAAAGATAGCAACTGATTTTGCTGGGCCATTTCTAGAGTCTGATCGAAGGAACCAATCGCCCACGAGTTGGTTTTAGAAGTCCTTATTAAACATGGGGTACCATTGAAGCTTCAATCTGATCAAGGAAGATAGTTGGAATCAGTCAGTCTTAGGAAGGTTCGTGAAGTAATAGAAAATCTAAAGTAAAACCTCAGTCAAATGGCCTAGTAGAACGATTTAAGAAAACTTGTCCAAAATCATTGTCAGAAGTCGGCGTGAGTGGGACCAACAGCTGCCTCTGTTTTTGTTGGTTACAAAACAACTGTTTACAATTCACGGTTCACAGACTGGCCACAATTGTCTTTTTTAATCGACGACTACCCTGTGATTTAATGAAGGTATTGCCACATGAAAAAAAATGCCATTGAAAGAGGAATAAAATTCAAGATTATGCTGATGAAATCTGCGAACGGAAATTATTTGGTTTGATTGTGTAACCCCACTAGGGAAAAAAGGACCATCTGCAAAATTGTCTTAACATTCGGAAGGGATATACAGAATTTTCAAGATTCATCGGACTCTGAGAAGCCCTAAAAGCAAAACGACGATAGTACGTCTAATCAGGCTAATGAGTCAACAAATGTTGTCAGTGGCAGACTAAGGGAACCGCGGAGGAAACGGTCTGCCTCGAGTTTGCAAGCCTCTTTATCCTTAGAATCATTCAGCCACCAGTTTTTTTTTAATTCACAGATTATGTGCCTAATAGTGTAGAGATAGGTGAACTGACCTGTTGCATTTTTTAGACCTTTCTTGAGCTTTTAATGCACTAATTGCGACATACTATTAAACTATACAGCTAAGGAATACGGCGTAAATCGCTAGTAGAGTTTTGGTCTTGTACTACAGGATAGTGCCCTCATTCATAATTTTTGTTAAGGAAGATTCTCAGTTTATTGATTAAGGAGACTTCAACGAAACTGTGCCTAACCTACAACTCAAAAATTGTAAACAATGATTAAGATATATTTAATAACCTAGTGCCATTTTGGCAATTAAACGAAAAACAGTTTGTGTTTAGATTACGATATTATAGATAAATGAAAGCTCTAAACCATATTTTACATTGTAAGTAATTTTATTAGTTTTGGTTTTGTTATCAATAATATATTCTTCATTAATTGCAAAATAAAAGGAAGCTATTTTTAAGTAAGAAATAATAAAAAATTTCAGTCATCTGTTAAGTATTTTTATATTTACCTGTTAAGCTTCCTTTTCGTAAAAATAAAACCTTATCTTATACAAAGAGAGATCCGAATTAGAGAAACCTCCCTAAAATCTCAAATACATTTAGTCCGTCACAGCACGTATTCATTAAGCTTAGTTATCACGAAGTTAATAGCGATTTCTTAATTGACGTAAGAGGCACACATTATCAGATTTGAGTTAGTCTTTTATAACAGAAGTATTTCTTATAAAATGTACCCATAATACTAAGAAGAGGGGAACGCGATTTGACTTTAATTCATTTTCTAGCTTCTTCAAAAATATTTTATCCTTTTAAACTAGAAAAAGTAGAATATTAGAGAGAACATTCTATCAATTATGGTGTAATTAATAGAAATACATTGTTTCTGATGGCACGGTTTTGGTTAATTTTTTTCGGTCGCTTTTAAAGATATGGAGGATACAAGGAAACGGTCTGGCATATGAAAATATAATAAACAGGGTATTCGATTAAACAAATTTTGCGACGCCCTGGAAATCATACAAATTATCTTTAAAATAAGCAATTAAGCAAAAAAGTTTGTCTGTATAACGTGTATAATATACAAATGTGACGGACCTAGCTCAGGAGGATGTAAAATAACAACACTCATCGAAGATTAGGGGTTGAGATTACACTATCTGAGGTTATGTACTTGACGTCTAAAATCTCCTCTCGTTCTCGTTTTCTTGACTTCTGTCAACTGTTCGGGCTGTGGCTTCTGATACAGCTGACGGGCATGAATGATTATTCGGAATAGAAGTTATACAAATTAAATATCATAGCAAAGCGCCTTTGACTAACTAGTCAACCTCAATTCTACTTTTCAATAAACAGGTACAAAGATACATTGTTTTCAAATCAATATACTTATACAATATACAATATACAGACTGATGTTCACCATGTCTGTGTTAAAGATAGCTGCTTTTAAGCAATTAGTTTTAAAATTTGATTTGTTTATTATAAACATTATACAGACATAGTTTTTGGTTTGATTACTTCCGCACATATACACAGCTTCTTAAATTTTCAATTTAAAATAAGTGACTACCTTTTTAAATTAAGAGTTAAGACGGGGGCCATATATAATAGATTACTATCTACATCTGTACATACCCTGTTTAAATAAGTTTTAATTTCCATATAAGATTCCTCAGTTATTTTATCCCGTCCAAATGGAGGAATAACATCTAAATTATTCAAAGAATTTTGTAAACTACTATCGTCACCTTTGCTCCTCTTCAAAGTAGATGCACTTGCCAGATACACAGCTAC
The DNA here is from genome assembly GCA_030620095.1 of Kuschelorhynchus macadamiae. Taxonomy (NCBI): domain Eukaryota; kingdom Metazoa; phylum Arthropoda; class Insecta; order Coleoptera; family Curculionidae; genus Kuschelorhynchus; species Kuschelorhynchus macadamiae. Next base: position 1,398,676 of record JAUTXW010005367.1, on the reverse strand, counting down.
ATTTTGCCATATTCTTGGTGTTTCTAATGCAACTGCTGCGGAATTAGTAGTATGTTCAGATACACCTAAAACCTGGTAACAGTGTCTAAACAATGCTTTCCATTTTTGGCAAGGGGGCGTACAAAGTTGTCCAAACGAATTTGGAAATGATTTATTAACTTCTGATTCTTTACGAAAAAAGCCAGCGCTAATTTTGATTCCTTCTTCAATTGAACCAGTTAAATTGCCTTCAATAATATGACCAGATGGTAAAGTCAGTGCACCTTTGCCAGCAACAATACCAGTTCCCTTAAATTCACCTTCATAATGTGTTCCATCTTCTAAGACCATTATGCCATGCCCCTAAAGTTAACATATGTTTGTGTAAATGTTACGAAATTTTTCAAGGACTTACCGAAAGTAAATCATTATGAAAGTTTCCTTCATAATATGTACCCTCAGTTGTGACAATAAGACCATTACCTTCCTTTTTACAGTCTGACCAACAACCAAGATATTTTTGTCCAGTGGATATATCATCCATTACACCATATCCTGATTTTTTACCTGAAACCCACTCTCCAATATACAAAGACGCTGAGTTAGCCATAAAATTTCCCTTTCGTAGGAGACCGTGTCCATGAGGAGCGCCATCCTTAAAGTAGCCTTTATATATATCTTTATTGCAATAAGTGAAAATACCATAGCCATTTTGTTTATTTTCTTTCCACTCTCCTTCATAGATTCCTAAAATTATACATTTTGATAGCTATACATGATATAAATTGGCAACATTGTATCGGAACTGCGTTATACAGCCAGCCGCGTAAATTATGGGGTCGTAATGTTTGACTTTCATAGATGATACATGTGAATTATGTAGTTGGTGGGATGAGTATCCTGCTCTTTTTATTAAAGAACATTTTTAGCCGTAAGATTCACGACTGCATGATGCTATCAATACTGTGTAAAGCATCAATAACATTCTTCATGATATCCAATGGAATTATAGAAACGATGGGGATATAAATAAAAAATATATTGAGTTCTATATTTTAATAAGTTCTATTGACCAAGTTACCCCAAAAACAGAAAAAGTAATAAAACCAAGATATAAGGAGTGGTTTAATGATAGAGTTTTAAGTGCAATTAAAGAAAGGGATGCTGCATATAGAACATGGAAAATGACTGGGAACGATAATGATAGAACTAGGCATAGGGAGTGTAGGAATAGAGTAGTTGCTGTAATAAAGACAGAAAAGAAGGTTTATTATCAGCAAAAAATTGATTTGCAAAAGCATAACCCCAGAAAAATGTGGGAAAGAAACATATTAAAATTAATAGGGTTGAAGTTAATGGGGAGGTGAAAACCGATAGTAGGGAGATGGCAGAGAGTGTGAATGAATACTTTATAGAGAGCATAAAATTGATTATTCGGGATATTGATAGAGATATAGTATGTGATGAAAATCGAGGCGTTCAATGTTGTCAAAGGTTTGCGAGTTTTCGTTTGATTAGTCACCTAGAACTTGAAAAAGTCATATTCTCACTGCCTAATAAAGCAAGTCCTGACGACATAACTGCCGAGTTTTTAAAGCATACTTATGATGTAATAAGGAATCCTCTTTTAAATTTAATAAATACATCTTTAGAAATGGGAAGAATTCCATCTTTATTGAAGGTTTCAACAATTATTCCTATTCCGAAGGTTAAAGGTTTAATCAAGGTGAATGATTTTAGACTGGTTAACATGCTTGGGACAATTGAAAAAGTACTGGAAAAAATAGTATACCAGCAACTGATAGATTACATAAGTTCGAACATTTCAATTATAAACCAATTTGGATTTCGACAAAAACACAGTTGTGAAACAGCTTTGCAAAATGTTCTTTATGACTGGAAAAACTTATTACATGACAATTATGCTATAGGAGCGGTGTTTCTTGATTTGCAACGTGCATTTGAAATAACAGACAAAGCTACATTATTGAAAAAATTGGAAAGTTATGGCATAGTAGAAGGTGTTTTAAATTGGTTTGGGGACTACTTAGATAATAGGAAGCAGGTTACCAAGATAAATGGCAAAGTATCATCTGAGATTGCGAGTGATGCTGGAGTGCCGCAGGGTAGTACACTAGGACCATTGCTGTTTCTACTGTACATAAATGATATCTCAACAGTGGTAAAAACGTGTTCCATTCATTTGTTTGCTGACGATACTTTATTATATTTTTATTCTAAAAATCTTGATCACCTTATCGCTAAAATTAATGAAGATCTTCTCCAACTTAAGACGTGGTTTACCAAAAATATTTTGAAAATAAATGTTAAAAAAACTAAATGTATGCTAATTGCAAATAAAAACTATCAAGAGAGTTTATTGTGAGGGATATAAATGTAAAAATAGGTGATATTATAGTTGACGCTGTTGATCAAATGAAATACCTAGGATTTATTATTGATAAGAATCTAAATTTTAAAGAACATGTGTTACATATAATTGACAAAGTGTCTAAGAATGTGAACTTTCTTTCAAGAGTAGCGTCGTTTTTGTCTCAGTTTTCTAAGATCACTGTTTATAATACGTTGGTGTTGCCCCACCTAATTTACAGTTCTTCCATATTATACACAGCAAATAAAAATTAAATTTCCAGGCTACAAAAATTGCAGAATAGAGCGATGCGCATTATTTTGAACAAAAAACGAGAAACTCGCATAAGGAACATGCTCGAAACATTAGAGTGGCTTCCAGTTCAAAAGTTTTTAAAGTTTCAGGTTATGGTATTAATATTTAAGATAAGTAATGGATTAACACCAAATTATTTATCCGACAAGTTATGCACTCATGATTCTGTCCACCAGTACCCTACTAGAAATAGAAAAAAATTTTATCTAGTCACCAAAAATAAAAAAAGCACAGAAAACTCCTTGTTCCATAAGGGGGTTATTTGTTTTAATGATCTTCCCGAAAAAATAAAAAAATTGGATAGCCTAAATTTGTTTAAAAAACATTTAAAGGACTACTTAAGGTAATTAATTGTATAAAGTATAATGTTTTAGATTAATAATAAAAATGGATAATTTTATGTTAAAATTGTTTCTTTTTATCTGTGTTTGGAATTTTAATGTACTGACCTCATAACTTTTTAAATTTATATGCATATTGACTTCTTTAGTTTTTATTAAGTACACATGTGACTGTATTGTTGTTTTTTTTTATATAATCTGTCACATGTTGATATTCCAAGATATGTTTTTTTTACATTGTGACCATTTTTTTTTTAATTGACAATTATTAAAATTGTTCTATTGTATATTAGCCAAGTGCTAAATAAGGGATTATTATTATTATCAAGTTACAGAAAATTATGTAATCATCTGTTACGATTCGAAAGGCAAAAACACAACAAGCCATCATCTACAGTGTCCCATAAACACTGTGTGGTACGCAAGATCAAGATGTTGCTTTACTTTATTAGTACACCTCAGATGCTGGAGTTGGGGGATTTCAATAACGACACATAGTTTCTGCAAGGTCATGCACCGTCACTATAGTCTGCAAATTGAGGGTTTAATCTTACGACATAGGATATCATTCTCTCTCTCTCTCTCTCTCTCTCTCTCTCACACACACACACACAAGTTATCAGATGAAACTAACATTTGACGTAATGTACATAAGTGAATTTAATTTGTTAGAATTTCAGGAGACAGCTTTCATTAGAGACACTCGTTATTCGCCGTTTAAATTTTTTCTCATTTTATATTTTTTTATGAAAAAATGCCGCGGCGTTATAGTGAAAATGAAAAGGGATTCGTTTTAAAAAGTGTTAACTATTTTAAACTTGGAGACACTGAAAAACCTCTTTTATCTATGTGATGTGTATGATGCAAGTGAATAACTATCAAGCTTAAACTGCAAAATAATAATTATATCTAAATTGAAAATATTCACCTGCTTTATAGAGTCTGTTGTCTGTCTGTTCACCTGTTTTATAGAGATGCTTGGGGAATATGACTCTTTAAAGTTAAAAAGCTGGGTTAAGCCGCGATAAGTCAGGCTATAGCTTTTTCTTGTGGAGTTGATACCTACAGTAGGTCCATGGTCCATGAACACTTTATATGCAATGTATGCTGCAGGTAATATCAATAATAAATTTAATTTAAATTAAAAAGTAATTTATTTTGGTTGTAGAAAAAACGAGCCGACCATCCGCTCTAACTGAAGACAAAAAACTTGATATACTCCTATCAGTACAAGAAGGTTCACATTCTTCAACTAATACCTTAGCGCTAAATGACGATGTCAGTAGAGCTTCTCTACAGCAATTATTAAAGAGCCAGAAGTATCAACTGTATTAAGTGCATGTTGCACAGGCACTTCTTGAAGAAGACTATGATAGGAGATTACAATTCTGGAAAGAAATGATGGGAAGATATGAGGAAAAATATTCAAAATATTATTTTCTCCAATGGGGTTACATTTTATTTTAATGGAATGATCAACAGATATAATTATCGATTCTGGTCTGATCAAAATCCACAGTGGATACGTGAAGGACATACACAATATCCCCAAAAATGTGTGGGCTGGCATAGTAATTTGGAATATTTCTTTGAAGAAAATCTCACTGTTGAACGTTACATAGATTTCCTCTTATTCAATAGAATACCTGCATTACCAATAATGTTTCCTAACGACGACGGTGATCCAGATATTCCCCTTCAAAGAATATGGTTTTAGCAAGATAGCGCACTACCACATTTTGGAACAAATCTTCGAAGGTACTTGGACGAAATTTTAAATTTAAATCGGTGGATATGTCGACGGAGGCCATCAAGGTCTCCGGACCTTAAATCATTGGATTTCTTTCTATTGGGGTATTTGAAAGAGAGTGTTAAAAAATAGACCAAACAGCGTTGAGACAAGAATATGGATGGAGGTTACTAATTTACCAGCGGAAAATATTTGAAGTGCAGCTGATGGTATTTACCACAGACTAGTTGCATGTCACGTAGAACATGGAGATCACTTTCAGCATTTGTTATATTAGCCGAATCAGATGAGTGCTAAGGATCCCCACGAATATTAATTTTAATTAAAAAACTTATGTGAACTCAATTTACTGTAACAAAATGAGCAGACTCCTACTTTGTTGCTAGTATCGGATTCGGTTTTAGAAGAGCTTCTCATAGAGCCTCCACATGACCTAGGTTGCCATTTGAAAAAAAAAGTGCCGACAAATTAAGGGGTTGCAGGAAAAGGGCTGAAAATAGTACAAAAAGACGAACAACCATTTAAACAATTTCAATTTTCAAATTTCTTTTGAACAATTTTGTATATCAAGTGTAACAACGCGTAAAGCGATGTGTTTTTATGCGTTTTACCGCCCGGTCCCTTCAGATGTCGCAGCCCAAGATCCGTGAGTCAGACTACGGGAAACTGTACCAAATTGTAAAAATATGCATTATATTGAAATACATCATCTTAATTTGTAATTAAAAGATAAATAGCGTTACAGAATGGATTATGTAGACAGCTAACCACTTTTCTGTATTCTTGTAAAGTGGTTACAAAAGGTTCCTAATTTCGATACGCCAAAATGACAAAAAGGGTCAAGAAGTTATAGATTAATTAAGGAAATGTAAAAATCAATATGACGTCAAAAACTTTGACGTAAAATTGAACCCTCAGTTTACAAAAGCGGCCAAATTTCAAGTTCTTTTCACTGGCTGGGACCACACTTGCAGCGATTTGCTTAAATTGGTGACAATATTGAAAATATCGGAGTATAAATAAAGTTGGGTAAGTTTTTGGTGTGTGGTCTGCTAGCTGATTGCTAGGGCACTGGAATTGCATTTCAAATTTCCTGGGTTCGATCTCCGGCGGGCAATGTTTTTTAAATATCGGATTGCGTTTTTGGTTATCCCTGGATAGGCCCGTTTATGTAAAAAGTGTAGTGTGTCATATGTCAGTCAGTGAAAATTACTTGAGATTAAGCAGCTCCTAGTTTACAGACTATACTAGAGAATACATGGAAGCCCTAAAATTTAATTTTCCATAACGCTTACTCTGATTTGAAGACATAAATAACTGACTTATTGGTCATCATATTAAACTTCAACTCACTTGATTTCTTGTGACGAAGTTTAAGTTACTTGATCAGATATATTGAGAATAAATAAAACGAGAAGAAATCTATTATAACTTAGTCACAATGACGGCAGCATTAAAAGGCATATAAAAATCAAAATTGTACATTATCCGTCCATCATACCAAATGCAGATCCAAGGGGGGAGGGAAAAGTGATCACCCTTTCCACCTTAAGGTACTCTTCTGGATCACCCCTTGAACTATATGTTATCATCCTCTTCTAAGCTATTGTTAAAAACTGATATTAATTAATCTGTAAATTTAGTAATAAATTTAAAAAAAAATAAAAACTTATTTTATACTTGTTTTATAATATCAATATTAATAATAATTGTTTTATTTTTTAATTCAATCAGTGTACAAAATAAATGCACTGCTAGTGCCAGTTCTTTGAAATTATCTTAAAACTTAGGACAACCAAGTATAATACTAGTTTCTAATAGGAATCAGGTGTGAGTGAAAGTCACTGACCCATGACGACCACAACCCTGTTGTTTATGCATATGATAATGTCAATTTAATTAGGTTAAGCATTTATGGGTATAAGTAGTTAAGTAGAACCAATCAGTAAACAAATAGTATAAGATGCAATAAAGTATGTTACTTACCAATATTAGGAGTATCCATGGTACCATACCCACTCAAGAAATTATTGCTAAATTGACCATTGTACATGCGCCCATCAGGCCACTTTAGTTTTCCTGAACCATGCATCTTGGCATTTAACCATCTGCCAGTATAAGTGGCTTGATTAAAAAATCCACTTTTACTGAAAATATATGTTCCGCTTCTTGCCAATGGAGGCTGATACAAATCTGTTTTATTCAAAGCTGTTTTAATAGCATGTTGTAGAGCATGATACCAAGTATTTTTTGTAACACCATCTGGTGCTACCAGCATCAAAGAGTCTTCAGGCATCTTAAGGCAAATTAAATGAAGACTGTCATGATGAGGAAGTTCTAACCATATCATGGTAAGTAAATGTACATAGGATGAAGCACCATTTATATGAGCAAAAATATCTGAGAATAAAAGAAATCTATGAGATGAGAATCTGCTTGAGCTTTGTAGACTTATAGGATCTGACTGACTATCACATATTAATCTTCGATTCGGCTCTACTAAATATCCAATGTTTTTACCAGCATTTTGCCAAAATATCCTAGTTTGTTCAGCTTCCTTTGTCTTTAATTCGACATATTCAATAAATTCTTTCCATTTATACTGATTATCAGGGCTACAAAATTTTCTAAAAAACTCAGTATAAATAACAATTCTCTTAATAGGAGATAGTAAAACCAACGATATATCTTTGTCATTACTATTGCTTTCTTTTAAAATTCCAGATTTGCATTTGTACAAATGGCAACTAACAGTTACTAGTTCTGTCAAATGTACAAAACCGTTTATGCTCACCACATTTTGGGTGACATCTATATAACTCTTATAGAGTGATATAAATTCTTTAAAATATTTTACAATGGTAACGTCATTCAAAATAATTAGACCATTCTTATGCTCAATCAAAGAATGGACACTAACAGTCAAAAAATGAAGCATATCTATGTATCTCTTACATAAACAATCATAAAGAATAGCATTTTTACAATCATTAGTTTTCTTAATAAGTATTCTTATTAAATACTGATGAACACACAACATTTCCTCCAGCATAATTTGTTCTTTAACTAAAAAGTTACTTAAACTTTCATCAATCTTTGGACCTAAGTTTAATACTGAATATTCTTTACTGCTAATTAAGTTATTAAAAGGTTTTATAGGCTGGCTATCATTGTCCCCAGACATAAATCTATGATAAATGGTTTGATAACTTTCTGAATTCTTTCCAAAATATGTTACATTAATCTTGTTAGTTAAAATCACAGTAAAACAACTTCCACAAACAGCATCACTAACTCGTTCATTCATATTACACACAAACAGTTTTGGTGTCATTTGATCAGCATTATTTTCTCGAGTAACTTGATTAAAGTTATTTTGTCCCCAAATAAAAGCCTTTCCATCTAGAGTTACGGCACTTGCATGATTACTTTGAAGTGATACTTTTGAAACTCCTGTATTGGACAGTATTGATATTATTACTGGAAGTTCTTTTTCTTTCTTCTCACCTAAAATATTTTAATAGAAAGCGTTAATACAGAGGAAAGAGAACTTTAAAATATATAACGAAATACATGCATATATATATATATATATATATATAAATATATATATAGATATATATATATATATATATATATATATATATATATATATATATATATATATATATTAAAAATATATAATATATATATATATATATATATATATATATATATATATATATATATATATATATATATATATATATATATATATATATATATATATATATATATATATATATATATATATATATATATATATATATATATATATATATATATATATATATATATATATATATATATATGTATATATATATATATATATATATATATATATATATATATATATATATATATATATATATATATACGTAACCATGTCTAATTTTTTTTGTTAAAAATTCGTGGGTACTGGTTTATTTTCTTAAAAGAATTATTTATTTTCTTAACGTTTCGCGCTTCATAGAGAGCTTATTCAAAAGAATATTATTGACCTTGGAAATAAAACAACTCACTGCATTATAATAGCAATGATGTTTCAGTTGTGGGCTGAAACATCATCGAAAAACAGTATTTAACTATAAGTCAGGTATACAAAAACGCAAACAAGTTCAAAAAACTAAAAATTTCAGAAAATAAAAATTTTTTGAAGGCAGTTTCAAAAGCCTCAAAAAAACCTAAAACTAAAGTTTTTTTCATATTAGTTATAGAAAATAATGATTTTTTGTTGGGGTCTGACCGTAAATATCTTCTTAACTATAATAAATATAAAAACATTTTACTTATTTACAATATTTCAAATACTCTGATATTTTTAAATCACCACTGCTGTTGGTTTATTGGCAAAAAGCTATTACCCCTCTTTGCTGTGCAGGAATGTCAATCGTTTCGTAAGGTGGGCAACATCCAAAACAGATAGTTTTATAATGTAAATTAATAATACTGATAATAATAATACAGAAACACCAACAGCATAAAACCAAAATTCAAATTAATAAAATTAAAAAATATGGAATCTTACCCAAACAAGAAATTACACAATGCTGGAAAAGCATTTGGTCAAGAACCGAAACTACACAATAATAACGTTTCATGGATGAAAGCTGAAGAAGACAGACACAAGTGCTTGAAGGAACAAGAGAACTTTGCAATGACACCCCAAGAAGTTGCAGAAACAATCAAATACACGCATAACTGGGGATGTCCTGGAATAGATGGCATTCATAACTTCTGGTACAAACAGTTTACCTCCACACATGAAGCTCTCACTCGCCAAATTAATGAAATTATTTTAAAATCTAACACACTCCCCAGTTTTCTCACCCAAGGAGTAACATACCTTAAACCAAAAACTAAGACACTAAGAACCCGTCAAATTACCGAACTATTATGTGCCTTCCAACTCTATATAAGATCATCACAGCCACAATTACCAGGAGGATAGAACAACATCTAGCACACAAAAACATTCTAACAGAAGAGCAAAAAGGGTGCAGGAAAAACAGCCGAGGATGCAAGGAGCAGCTAATTATAGACAGCGTCATCATGGAACAAACCAGGAAAAACCATAGAAACCAGAGTGCTAGAATTATACAAAGTCAATCAAAACCTCAGTCCATTTCTTACGCAAATCATGAGTATGTGGAAAACGAAAATCAACCTGAGAACACAAAAAGAACACAACGAAACAGAATAGATCTACATCAGACAAGGTATATTCCAGGGAGATTCACTCAGCGCATTATAGTTCTACCTCTGTCTCAATCCACTCTGAAACCCACTGAATAACACAAATTTCGGATTCCACATTAAACACCAAAAAATAACATACACAAAATAAACCATCTCTTGTATATGGATGACATAAAAATATACGCAAGCACAAAGTCACACCTAAAGGAGCTCCTTAAAATCACAGAAACGTTTACCCTGGACATCAACATGGAATTTGGTATAAGTAAATGCAAGGTACTTCATATCAACAAGGGACAGTGGAAAGACCCCTACGATGGAAACGATCAACAATGAAACCATACAGATACCTAGGCTTCCATCAAAGCACCAAAATTAACCACACTCATATCAAATCAGAGCTCAAGACGAAATTTAAAACCAGATTCATAAAACTACTAAAAACAAAACTGAACTCCAGAAATCTAACGAAAGTTATTAACACATTCGCCATATCTATTCTTACGTATTCGTTTGGTATCATTAAATGGTCACACACAGACATAGAAAACTTTCACATTCTCATTTCTCATACACTCTGAATGCACTAAACACAGGAAGTTACATCCCAACGCATGCAAGAAAAGTAGGAGGGAGGGGAATTATATACAATCGCCAAATAAAAATCAAATTTACGAACTCAGAAAACTCTTCCACAACAAACTAACCTCCACAAGGCAATAATGAAGGCAGACAAGAATCATACACCGCTCAACCTGTCTCAAACGAGCCACTCAGCAGATGCACATGGTCACTTCCAATCACCCCTAGAAAAGATAAACACCTGGTCTGAAAAAACACTCCACGGAAGACACAGATACTACATAAAACAAGACACAAGAAGGGCAGCTGTTCCCCGAAACAGAAGACTTCCTACTTGCTATTCAGGACGAAGTCATAGCAACCAGAAACTACCAAAATCACATTACCAAGGACACAATCATTGAAGACGACAGGTGCAGTAGATGTCTTCAGCAGAGAAAAACGATAGGATAACGAGTGGATGGGAAATAATGGTCCAAACTGAATACACCACGAGACATAACTCAACAGCGAAGGTCGTTCATCGAGTATTAGCCACAACATACAAACTAACGGAGAACACACACCCTTACTAGCATTATACACCAACATCCATACTTGAAAACGAAGACTACAAGCTCTACTGGGACACTGACATCCACACAGATAAAACAATCCCCGCAAACAGACCCGATATCACCTTTCAATCCAAAAAAGAAAAGATCACTTATTTAATTGATATGGCTGTCCCCAACGACGAGAACATCCAAGCGAAACTACAGTGAGATGATCGCCAAATACACCGACTTGGCAATGGAAATAAAAAGGTTATGGAAACAGCAAAGAATCATCATTGTTTCTCTCATATCAGTAACAGGGTTCACTCCAACAACGTTTACACAGCATTTTGCTCAATTAGGACTTAATACAGATATTCACAGGAATATTTAGAAATCGGCCATTTTGAAAATATGCTCAAAGAAGAAACATACATGATCGTTAGTTCTTAATACAGAATAGTTGTTTTTTTTTCCTTTTCATTTTTTTTGTTTTTTTTTGTACTGACTTGGCATAATCCCGTCAGTATAAAATACAACCACAGGAATACTGTGAGACAACAAGAAAAAAAAATAATAAAAACGTCTATTAATCCACATTTCAGTTTAAAGTAAATTGTGTCCTGTGACTGAAGTACTGGATAAATTAGGTAAGAAGTTTTCAGTTTTACTTTCATGGTGTGATGTTACATTTTGCACCATTACCCTAGTATAGTTAACGGGGTGTTTGGTTATAAATGCCATCATTAACGTTTGTATTTTTATAGTATACACTGTTTAGTTTTTCTGAAATGAACTTTTTCAACGGTTTTTTAAACATAAAACATAAACATAAAACATTAAAATGTATATGTTGTTTTTATATAATCTCTTTTTTACCCCTTGATGATTTTTTTTACTTGTACTCTAATAAACTTAATTTTGTGATTTTCATAATTCGGTAAATGAATTTTATCATGTAATTTTGTATCTCTTACATAACCTATATATACAATCGAAAACTTAGTAACGCAACGTTCATATTTGCTTTTATCTTACTCTACATAAGAAGAACTCTGTCAAAAAACAAAACGAAGATCGGCTAATGGTTATATTTGCATTATGCTTTGGTAGTGGCAAAGACCGATTGATGATTCTCCGAATAGACGATTCAACAAATGGAAAATAAGACATTCTAAATAGATCCCACCACTGCACGCATTTCAATCTTCGATCAGCCACTCCCCAGCCGTCAACCAAACGTTAAAGCTACCGCTTTTTAATAAAAATCCATTAACCCGCAGACCTATCAGCCAAACAAAAACCCTTTTCGCCACCATATTAAATGGCCATTTAATATGTCGGTGAAAAGCATTCTGTGTAAGACTTTTATTCTTATATCCTACGCTAGGCGCTTATACATTTCTCTATCTTTTGGCCTAGAACAGGAAAACTCGAGAGTGTTCTGGTCGGTCTGAGGGTGGGGGTCACGTGCCCCTCCCCCACCTAAATCCGCTTTGCCCGGTACCAAAATAGGCCTCTTGTAAGTAAGAATCATCCAATCATTCGGAGCCAATTTATATGGCCATGTAACGTAAATTATAACAAGTTTGAACTTAAATCTAAAACTGATACAATATACCAATTTTAACTATAATTTTGTTTAACAAACATACTCAAATTTCATTTGAATTTACTTAACCATTGAGTGTCTCTTATATATAATGGTAATGTATTTTACATACTAATACCCCTATAGAACAATGATTTTTGAGGTAATGAGTTTTTCACAGTTGGAATATAAATATTATGCGATGTTCTCGTGTAATACATATGAATCTCTTTAACAATAATAATTCGCAACTAGGCTTTCAGACTGGTTTTCAATTAGAATATTGTTTTTATTTAGATCAGTTAATAACTGTTATTTTACAAATTCAAGCACTTTTTCACATTTTTTTGTATATGCAACTTTTTGAACTGGAGACACTATTGACACTTCCCAGGCTTCAGGCATTTCACTAGTTGCGTCACTACAAAAGTTTAAGTTGCTTTTACTTTGCTAAAAAAAAAATTTTTTTTTACCACAAACTGAACTAAGATTCTAATAAACGATAAAAAATTTTAAAAAAGATACAGTGGTGTCCAACATTTTTAAGATTAAAATAAAAAGTTATGTGTATATATCCGCTACTGTTTAAACATAAAAAAATATCATTTGAAAAAAACTTGCCTTGCTATGTTTAATTATCACCTACAAAATTTTATTTATTTATCATTTGGCCCCTATTAACATATTTTAAATTTAGTAATTTAAAAAGTAAATATAACATATTACACCTTGTATACATTAATGGTCATTATTTTGGTTAAGTAATTAAATGAGATGAAATTAAATCAATAAATTTACAATAGGCCCGCAAAAAACCAATACCCTGTATAACTTAATATATGCATATTAATTTTACAGAAAACTTCTCTATCGAATCCTCTGTTTTTTAAATAAAAAATTTTCAAGGGGACCATAATTCTCTACATAATGTAATGTAATTAGTAATGTTATTCGTGACTGGTCTTTTTGAAATAAAATTCGTGTCTGGTCCTTTTAAAGTGCCATTTTGTTCAACCATATTGGATTAGTACCCATATTTTACCAGTTTCTACCTATGCCACATTTAATTTTTGGGCATAAAGTAAAATAAATTGAATAAAGTTTTTCAACTGATTTTTTTAAGTCTGCCACTTTATTTCCTCATATTGAATTCATATCAGTTTTCTCCTATATTACATTGAAGTAAAAAATTTGAAGTCCATTGAAGAAGAAATTTTTTTTTCTTAAACATTTTATTTGGCCGCCATTTTGAATTCACACCACATTCTTCAAATTGATCTCTTTACTTACCACAATTTTTTATGTTTAAAGAAAAATTGAAATTAATCTAATAGTTTCATCATCCTGATTTTTTAAATATTTTATTAACCTGCCATCTTAGATTCGTCCCAATACGTTAACTGGATAATTAGATTTTTAGTAATAATTTTTTTAACTTTTCACTAGGCCAGCCTTTTGTTTCACTATACTGAATTTTTAATAAAATGTTTCTAGGTCATCCCCATATGACCCTTAATTTTTGACCAAAATTTGAAGGCAATCGGTTAATTAAACTTCTGTCGTCTTTAAACAATATCTCACAAAAATAAACAGCATTATTTGCTAAAACTACGAGAGGGAGGGAAGAGGAAATGTAGGTTATGTAAATATTAATAAGTTAAAACTTAAACCAGACGTGTTTACAGTTTAAAAACTTATTTAGGGAAAATAAAAAAAAAATTAGTAAAATCTAAGAATTCCAACCAATTTTTTCTCTCTAAAGAGTCCAAAATTTATTGTTTTTGAATGCAACTTCTTTTTGATATTCCACAAAATTAGTTTTCAAATTTAATTCTGGACCTCTTATCTTAACACTTGGGAAATCTGGCTGGAACAATTCTCATCTTTCACATTACTTGAAAAAATTCAAATATACATATACTATATGCTTAAATATAATACATACAAAGCAATAATTTATAACATCGAATCTTTTTATAATATATACAGTCTTTCTCAGTCTAGAAAACTGACATGGCGAGTTATATCAGGAAAAATGTCAAATTATTATAGGAAAAAAAAAACAATACTTTCTTGAACGTTACAAAACGTCATGCCATTTTTGTAGTCGGTTTACGATTTTGTTAGTCAACATGGTGCGAGTATGGGGTTTAAGAAAATAATGAGAATGTCAATAGTGTATACATGTATAAAAAAACATTTAAGTTAATACGAACATTTTATAATTAATATGTAATCATATTTTAGTCTGTAACATTCTGGAACATGCCACACGATAAATAATTTTAATACTGGGTGACTAGAAGTTAACAAATCTGATATGATTATTTTTATTTGAATCCTGATCCAGATTTGCATTTGTTAAAAATCTTAAATAAAGCTTGTGACACTGTTAAATAAACTTTCACTGAGAAGAATTCAAGCTCTTGTGACGGTGATTTTTTACAAGTTTAATTGGTGTCATGAACCACTTAAAAAATAAACTTCACAGCTTTTGTATAAAGTAAGTACATCAGAAATGAATCAAGATGTAAGCAGTCATTTTTTTTTGTTATGTTGGCCACTTTCTACACATCCTAATATTAAATCCAAACTGAAATATTACTTATAAAATTTGTTTATAAAAGCTATGATGACCAATAACATATATATACAGTGCCAGTGAAGTTTGGCGAGAACTTATTGCCCAGAAAACTAAAAATAATAAAAATATAAATACCATCCAGTTATTGTTAACTATAGTCTTATTAAATGTGAAATCTGTATTAGAAAAATTACTCTTTGTAATGAATTCAACACAAAAATGTATGGATGAACCAATTTTTTTTTTAATTATAACCCAAGAGCACTAAAATTTTTGAAAGACAGCATTTAATTTGTTTTTATATAAGTATGTAGGTATTGTAAAATAAGATATTTTTGATATAATGTTCATGTAACATAATCAAAATTTTTGGTTTCCCACTAACTTAATCCATTTACCAAAAAGATCTCTAAGTTAAGAGGATTTGTTAACAGTTGTATCCTTTCCTGACTTTTCCAGCAGATGCGAACAGTCCATTGTTTTTTTAAAAAACAGTTCATCCAACTTCTTATGTTAAAATGATGAAATAACTAATTACTTTGTGACCCCCTCCTCACTTACCAGATTTGACCTAAATTGATTTATCAATTTTCTAGATAATTTGTATTTGCCGAACTTTTGTGACACTGCACTTTTCCATTTAATTTATGATTGAATAATAAATTATACACCAAAACGTATCAATGGTAAATGAGGCCTCATATCAGTGTCATATAACCATACCACAGCCGAGCCGAACTTTAGAGGGTTTTGTGCAGCCCTAAGGTGTCCTTGAGCAGGTGGTTCCAGAGCTTCCACAGTGCCACGACAACATTGTCGTGCTAATCGGCCCTCTTGCCCAACCACGTAGAGACATGGGCTAATTTTTCTGGGTTCGGAGCTGGGCAGTTCTCAGGCATCGCGTGGAGGGTGCGTTCCCAATTTGTGACTTTCTCCCATTTCTATCAGTCTGTACTTCTGTCAGTACATAGCATAGCACAAAAACTACTTATCCAATCGACTTCATAATGTTTATCTGACTCCTTATTGGATTTATAAAAAATCTTTACAAAACTTTTTTATAGATATAAGTACCCCTTTCCAAAAAAAAAAAAAAACTGAAACTTGATCTGACTCTTTTCTTTGGGAGAGATACACCAAAAAATGAAATTTTTTAGTTTTTTTAATATAACTGCTGAAAGGACTACTGTATGCTCAACCTGTTCGGGGGGCAATTAAAAATTAGGTACTTGGGCATATTTAAAAATGAAAAATTAATAATTTTTAGTAAACAAATTTAATCATGAATTTGACATCTCCAGTCTATTAATCAAACCACAGCCATTAAGTTTGTGCTACATAAAAAAAATATGTAAAATTTGAAATTTAACTCAAGAAATAAAATAAGTGACAAACTTACCGCACCTTAAGGACCTTTCTTTGTGACCTAATCAAAGCACACTCATTAAGGTTGTGCTCTATAAGTAATAGTATGTAAAACATCAAATTTGAAAATTAACTTTTTTTATCTCTCTATAATTTATGGTGAATATTTTCAATGGTTACAATTGCTCCAACAATTGTTTCCACTTTAAATATTCGAAGACTAAAGTTATTTGGAGATAAAAATACTGACCCTAAAACACTGATTCCTATCTTATAATAAAAATTTTAATTGGCTTTAAAATCTTTTAATTTTTTATTTATTTACAAGCCAAAAACAAAAAATATATTAAAAAGTAATTCTGGTTAGATAACGAATAATGAAATATATATCATTTAACATTCAAGATTATATATAGCAATATAAAAAATTCAATCACAATTACAAAATATGATACAATTTTCTGTAACAATTTCCCTAATTTACAATGAGTTGGAGCAAATATTGGTACACCTTTAAGGCTGATATAAAGTCCAGATGGTAGATGCAAAACCAATAAAAGGAAGCAATATTGGGCAATCTACTCTAAAATTAACTATGTTGTAAAACAATTTTAGTTCCTTTTGTTTTTTTTCTGGGGATCAGAGGGGGGAGAGAGAATTTATCATGTAAAGGTTTAAAGTCATATCAGGGGGGAGAGAGAATTTATCATGTATAGCTTTAAAGTCATACCTGAAATCATCAGGTTGAGGTATTTTTGATTTAAAAGCTTAACTACCTTAAACATTTACATTGAATTTTTTCTAATCTATGAATATGACAAGCATAGTTAGGATTCCCTACAGATGACGCATATTATAGAATTGGTCTAACTAGGCTGCAGTACAGCAATCATATCACACCATAAATTTAATCTGTCCAAATTAGACTGCAATAACACATAATCCTCCCTATAGAAAATCCTCATGTAACACATGTTAACAATTTGAGTCCTGTCCAGAGGATATCTAGATATCCACCTCAAAAAATATCCAATAATTGCAATAGTTTTAAACTTACTAAGTAAATAACATGGTTTATCCTGTCAAAAGCATTGGTAAAGATTTTGTAGATTGCGTGAACCTCACCACCCCCATACAAGCTTCTCGACAGATCCACATATGTTACGAGATTCAGATCAGTGGATCTTCCAAACTGCTGATCAGTTATAACCCGACCCAGCACCGGAGTTAATAATTTATATTACCAGTTTAGGAATGGCACTAAGATTACATACAAGTCTATAATTGTTAATATATTTTCTATCTTGTTTTAGTCTAATCATGAAAATTAAACTCACCAAGAGGTGCCTGTTTGACATTGCCCCACATCCACACCTCACGATTTAAAAGATCAGCTCCCTTATGTAGAATGATTTCTATATGTTCTTGAATGTCTATATCTGATAAATCTTTTTCAGATGTACTTTGACTAATAGACAAAATATCTTCTCTAGAATTTCTTTTGTGGACAAACTCATCATTATTATTTTCAGAAGTATTTGTGCAATCAGAACCTGAACTGACATGACGTGAAAGAGTGGCTACTTTGCCTCCTACAGTTTTAACGCCTTCGTAAACAAATGTAGCAACATTTGTCATGTTTTCTTTAATTATTCGAGTTGGTTTTTCTGCACATTCAATAAGATATTCTTCCCCTACAGATGACATACGAGAAATCTGCCGTGTAAGAAATTCCTTTGCTGCTTCAGTGTTTCGAAAAATAATATTTCTTTCAAATTTATTTTTTTCTCCTTTATTATCATCATTATTACCTAAATCTGTGATATTCTCTCCATTGTTACCTAGGATGCTTTCAAGAGTAGTATCATTAATCTTTATACCTAAAGGACACAAGTCAGCATTGGGACATATATATTCTGAAGATACCTGAGATGCTGAACACATTTGGCAAAATGGACTAACTTTATCTTCAAAAATTAAATCAGTATCATCAGCTTTATATTTACTTACCACAGCAATGGCAAAATCTGTTCCTATACAAATATTATGTATTATTCTTCCTGAGAAAAAAATTATTTTCTTTGGCACCTCACTGTTTATACCTATTTGAGGCATATAGCCACTTCCCCAAAGTTGATTATTTTCTGATATGTATAGTCTTCCAAATTCGCTAACAACCAGCCTTTTAACTTTTACTTTATGTCCTACCCCATTATGGCCTTGAGGACATTTATATTCTTCATATAAATGTATCTCATTTAAAATGGCCAGTTCTTCATTGCAAACCAAAA
The DNA here is from genome assembly GCA_030620095.1 of Kuschelorhynchus macadamiae. NCBI lineage: Eukaryota > Metazoa > Arthropoda > Insecta > Coleoptera > Curculionidae > Kuschelorhynchus > Kuschelorhynchus macadamiae. The sequence continues at coordinate 1,379,733 of JAUTXW010005367.1, read as the reverse complement.
CGCTGCCCTTTGAGTTTACCATAAATAATGTATCTTTATAACTATCTATATCTAGCGGCTTAAATGCATCTACTGGATTTAATTCTACATATTTGTCATTCAATTCATTTTGTTGAACAAAACCTTCATATAGAGTATTATTATTTGTTAAGACAAAAATATGATTGTTAATATTAGAAATTTTTAAAATTTGCTCTTTAATATCTGTTTTAATCTCTATATTTTTATTATATATCCACAGATTAGGAGTGTGATACATCTTCAAATTATTCACAATTTACATTTCTCTCTGTTCTTTAGGAAAAATAGAATAATATCGTTTCCATATATAATGTAGTTACATGCTGACAAAGTATTTGGTAAAATGTTAAAATACATGTCCATCCAATTCCTCCAAAATATCACTCCAAATTAAAAAACTATAGGTATATTATTTATTTTATTCTCATTCACAAAACAAAACACTGTCAAAATTAAAACCCAATTGACGTTGACGTTTTATTAACCTGTCTAAAATTCAGTGCCACCAATATTTTAAATTAAAAAAAAACTCTAAAACCTATTCTTTGGATGCACAGTTCTTGGTGAAAAATGAACTTTTCAACATAAACAGTGTTGCTAATGCCAAAAACTTTTTTGTACTAGATTTTTGTAAATATTTTGTTTAGATACGGCTTAATTGCATTGTATTAGAAATAGTCAGATTTTTCTTCTTTTGCACGTAGTTTAAATTAGAGATGCAGATTGCCCATACTTTTGAATAATAGTTACTAAACGTTACTAGAGTCACGAGTAATCATTTATTGTATTCGTTACTTTGATTACTGCCGTTAAAATTGTTACGTAAGTGTCTATTTTCTCTATATGTAGTGATACGAATACGAAATTGAGAATATACAATGGTTTAAAATAAAATTGTAAATTTTGAGGCGTGAACACTTAAGAAAAACTAACATAAATAAAGAAAATACAAACGGTTTCACTTTTAAAAAGTAACAGGGAATATTTTTTTTATTCAACATAATATTAGTAATTACCTTGCCCGAATAAATTAAACAAATTGATTTCAACAAACTACTGAGAACTAAAGCACTTAAATTAGTATATTTAAAATTTCACCGAATGTTTAAAAATTCATTGTAATGAAATGAACTATAAAATAACCAGTAAATTTACTTTACTCGAAACGTCCCTCGTTAGAGTTTCTCAATAAACATAGAATTATCGGACCAGAACAGCATGGTTTTCAAGCCAAAAAATCAACGGAAACTGCATCGTTTGAATTAACCGATTTTATATTTAAAGAACTAGAGCGCGACCGCATTATGGAGGGTTTGTTCTTCGATCTATCTCGTGCATTTAACACTCTAAACCTAGAATTTATGTCCAAGAAACTTGACAGTATTGGGATACGTGGAACGGCAAATTCGCTGATTCTTATTCAAATTTCTTGCTGAAAGAAAACTTCTGGTAAGGGTTGAGAGTCAATCTTCAGACGAAAATGACTTGAATATCGGTGCAGCACAAGGGTCGGTACTGGCGTCACTTCTATTCTTGATATTCATAAACGATCTCAAAATGCCAGACATGACTATTAAGTTCGCCAATGATACTACAGCTGTTATCTCAGCAGGAAATGCAGTGGTGTTACACGGAAAAATTCAACAAGTCCTGAAGGACATGAACAGGTGGTGCTTCTCCAACCATGGTCCTGAACTAAGACAAAACGGTCATAGTTCCCTTTTACAAGACCATACCAAAGCTTGTACTGGATAATAGTGAGTCACTAGTAAAATACCTAGGTACCTTCATTGACTCAAAACTATCATGGGAAATGCAACTAGAACATGTTTCTAATAAACTGAGCAAAGCATATTATGCCCACTTAAAACTAAAACAGGGTGCCCCAACTACGACGCTTTTAACGGCTTACTATGGACTAGTGTATCCACACCTCAGCTATAATGTAATGCTCTGGGGACAGTCTGTCGGTGTGAATCGGATGTTGGTGGCACAGAAACGGATTGTGCGTTTAATCTTTGGACTAAAACCAACGGAAACATGAAGGGAAGTTTTCAGATATATAATATATAAAAAAACAAAGAACGCTTTACCAGAACTTCAGAACTGCACCAGTACCCAACCAGGAATATAAACAATATTGTTTTTCCAATCCATAACTCTACCATCTACGAAAAATCACCATACTACGCTTGCACAAGGATCTTCAACAGAATACCTGCTACTATAAAGGAATGCACTTCTTATAGTCAGGCTAAAAGCAAACTTCTAAAATACTTAGCGGAAAAGGCATTCTATTCACTGCAGGAATATCTAGACGACTTAGGAACATAGTCATAAAGAAGAATGGTCTTTGTTATATTTATACACTATAGTTTGTGATAACTCTGTATTATTGTCATTCTAAAATTATTTGTCATTTTATTTATATATAGGTATCTAATTGTGTACTTAGTTATAATTTTTGACAAAACCTTGGTCATATGTAAATGATTTTATGGAATATTCTTCCATAAAATTATTTTTATTATTATTATTATTTTTATGAATTTTTCCTTTCATTATTAACACTAAAGTGTAACCCAATTTAGTTTCGCACATTAGTAATTTACTATACCATATTTTCAAACATTTTTATTGCGCACCATTTTGTCGCAACATATCGGAATAGTACCAATATTTTTTCAGGTTCTACTTTTGCCACACTTCATTTTTGGGCATGATTTAAGATAAATTCAATAAGTAGTTTTTACACTTATTTTTTAAGACTGCCATTTTGTAACGTCAGGTTGAATTCGTAGTTAATCATTGTATCACATTCAATTTTGCTGAAAAAACAGAATAAGATTTTTTTAGACATTTCATTTAGCCGCCATTTTGTTGCGGCGTCTTGAATTCGTACCACAATTTTACTAGCTTATCTCTATATCGCACTTAATGGATACCCAAAATTTAAAATTAATCCAATAAATAGATTTTCAGACTGATTTTTTAAATAATTTATTACGATGCCATTTTGTTTTGCTGTCCTGAATTCGCACCAAAATATTACGATTTGATTTTTGACCAAAATTGGAGGTAAATTCGTTAATTTGTTTATTAGTAATAACTTTTTTTACATTTCACTAGGTCGCTATTTTGTTCCCTTATATTACATTTTTACCAAAATCCTCACAATCCTCACATAACCTTTAACTTGACAAAATTTCTTGTCTGTCCTGTTTGATAGTTTGCACGGATGCTAGCCCATTTACCAGATTGCTCTTCGTCTGGGGCTTAGTCAGAGCTGGAGCGATCCTTCCAGATGATTTACACTTTATTCCACTTTGAAGACGTTAACGGTGGGATGTCCGGATGGCGAGCTCTAAGCTCCCGGTTACCCCGTACAATTCAAGTATATTTCAATACCTTTAAATTTTTCTTTCTTTACAACCCTGCTAATGCATCTTGGCTTCCACTCGATGCCCCTTGGGAGTTCTACTGGTCTCACGGGGTGACCTTTTCTTCAAGCTATCTCTTTACTCCTCAAACTCCCTCCACATAGCGACCATTACTCTAATATTCTATGTAGAATTGCGGCGGACGAACGGAGAGAATGCAGAAACAACTAGGCCTCACGGGTTCACAGCGTCTACTCCCTTTCTAGCGGGGTCGTTAGTTTCCACACTAAGCGGTTGAGTCTCCCGCTTCCCCCCGAAATAGAGCAGCTAAACCAAACATGTGGAACCACTTATGTTTAAGCAACTGACAGGCAGATCAGTAGACTTAGAGGGGGACGCTAAAACGTAAAGATATATAAATCCTGGATTTTTTTACAATTACAAATATTTCATTTGGCTGCCATTTTATTCCGCCATCTTGAATTCGTACCACAGTTTTACAAGTTCAGCTCTATACCGCAGTTAATTCTGGCACAAAATTTGAAATAAATCTATTAAGGGGGAACTGCACGCAGTATTATGGACCATTTGCAAGCCTTCCGCCGCTGCAATATTATGTTAAAGCTGTAAGAGATATTTATTAGCTTAAAGGTGATTTAATTAGAGAAATATGTATAGTTAGGCGCTAAATACGGTTTTTTATGAAATAATTAAAACTAGAATTTTAAAACAAAAGTCGATTTATCCATTTTTGACCGTTTTTTAACCACTTTTTTATGCAAATGCCATCGCATATAATTTTTTTATACACAAAATGGCTCTTTACCGCCTTGTATTGATCCTTTGTCTACGTAATTGCAAAATTTGAAATGGTAAATCGTACTCACGTCTTTATATTTCTGCAGCGCGTGAACCCTTTTGAACCCATTTTTAACCAAAATGTAATTTAAATTGCCTATACATAACACATCTTTTTGAAGTCGGACGCGCAGGAAGTTTTTTCTAATACATAGGTACCATTTCATCTTACTTTGAACTTGACTAGATCTTGTCGCTGATTTATCACTTTTTGCGTGCAGTTCGCCCTTAAGTAGTTTTTGAAGGCTGAATTTTTAAATAATTTATCAAGCCGTCATTTTGTTTTGCCATTTTGGATTCGTACCGAAATTTTACTAGTTAATTATTACGGAATACTTGATTTTCATGCAAAATTTGAGGTAAATTGGGCAAGTAGTTTTTTAGTTGTATAATTCTCACAATTACACATAAAATTTCTATAATTTAATAAGACAATTCTAGGCATATTTAATATTTACTTAGATGGTATGTACAGTATCTACACTGACCTTCTTACAGTCACGTCAGTTGAACCTTGCACGTTCTGATGACTATACATAATATAATGTTATTAAATTTTACTATTTTGCATCATTGAGATCGCACGCATTGTTTAATTGATAGTTGTATAAATGGAATGTAAATCTTAGAATAAATCAGTACGTTATTAACCACGATAATTGTTACTCATTTACTACGAACAAATACCTACTACGTCCTACATCGTCCCGCTGCTCATCTCAAGCCGAAGCTGAGCAAAGCTATTGGCAAGCAAAGCTTGCACATTGGTCCTTCGAGCCTTAAAGCCGTTCTTCAACCGAAGAACATCCGTGTACACAACCGTGTATCCGTCCATCAACTTTATCGTCCGTCCATCTACAAGCAACCAAAACCAACCATATAATCACAGTTGTCAGGAAGTCTGTCGTACATGGCAAGAAAAAAGCTGAACAGAAACCAAAGAGCTAACAAACGTCAAGAAAAATTAGAAGAAATCGTTATAGCTTCTTTAGACGGGGTTGACATCAAAACGCACAATTCAGGTTTGCCAGTCACGCCAACCATAGATAAAAAACCGTTTGAATTCGTAACCAGGCTAGAAGCAAGATTTAAAGAGCTTTTCGGCGAAAAGCTTACCACCAAAACCTGTTTTAGGGTGTCGTTGCCTGAACTGAGTAGGGTAACGTGAAGAAGCACTCGAAAAAACTAAGTGGTGGGAAAAAGCAAAGTGCCGTTAGCTTCACTCGCACACACAAATATACACGTTACTTAATAATTGGTATTTTCCTTGTTGCCCAGTTACCGCTGGCGAGGGGAATACTAAAAGGAATAAATAAGATATACCTGTGCCAGTTCACGCTGACGGGCATATATTATCGTTTCCACGATTGAGTATCACACACAAGCAAAGGCTTTTCCCCGTGACCAGTTAACGCTGGCGAGGAAAATACTTTAAGGTTTAATAAGGTATTCCTGTGCCAAGTTCACGCTGGCGGGCATATATTATTGAACTCAGCTTAACATACAACACAAACAGACACTACTTGCAAACTAGCCGAAAGTAAACAAAAAACTAATAAACAAACAAAATATCCCGTCCCGTCTGTTCAAAAATTCATCATGTCTGCGGAAAGCAAAATGAATGAGCTTGTTCAAGAACAAGGAGAACTAGGAAAACAAATAATCCAGCTTATCAGCAATAGCAAGAAGGACTCTTCTTTGAGAAAAACTGAAACATATATAAAAGACCGCATCGCCACCTTAGAAAAAATATGGAAAAGTATCCAGAAAAACGACAAGGAAATAAAAAACCTAAACCTCTCCGAACATGCATATTTTACCAAAAAATATGACAACCAATTAAAAGAAAAATACGAAGAAGTACTAAACTACCTAAAAACCTTTCCAAAAGCAGAAACACCTTCAGCAAGTTCCGCCGATCTCTTGGCGGAAAAAGAACAAGAACACCGTCTGAAAAAACAAAACTTCAGGCTGCAACAACTACAAACCGACCTAAACCAAATTGAAGCGGAACTAAGCCAAGGAAAGTCCAAATCTCGCTATAAGCTTCACATGGAAAAAATTAAAAAACAATGGGATGCTATTCATCAACTGCATGAAGAAATAATGATAAATGAAACAAAGTTTCAAAACAACTATTTTGTCAGTAATACTTATGCAGACACTCTTGGCCAGTACGAAGAAATTCTGGAAAAACTAACTTTAGAAGCTCAAGAAAATATCATGGCCCAAACTCAACAAATCGTGGTGAACCAGCCACAGCAAAAGTTAGCAATTCCAAAAGTCGTTATCCCGATCTTTTATGGAGGATATGAAAACTGGTCTAATTTCTTCGATATATTCAAAAGAGTAATTCATGAAAACCAAGCACTGACCAAGGCCGAAAAGATGCACTATCTGAAAACCCACACACGGGGAGAAGCAGGCAAATTGATTCAACACCTTGAGTCAACTGAAGCTAATTACGAAACAGCATGGGAGTTATTGCAAAAGCGGTATGAAAACAAAAGGCTACTAACATTCCAACTAATTGATAAGATATTAGACGTACCAACGGTTACAAAAGAAGACGCACTGAAACTAAAACAACTACACGACACTACAAGAGAATGTCTACAGGCGTTGAAAAACCAAGATGTAGAAATCGATACATGGGGTCCAATGGTAATTCGAATAATCCTCAGAAAATGGGATTCTGAAACCAACCGTCTATACGAACAAAATCTTCAGAAGCCGCATGATATCCCAGAGTTCGAAGAATTTATGAACTTCTTAGAAAGACGATTCCAGTCATTAGAAACCATTGCCGTTAACGTCGCATCAGACAATAACAAAAAACACAGTAACGCTGGTTGTCTATTCTGCAAAGATAAACAACACATGACGTACCACTGCCAAAAGTTCAAAACGCTTTCAGCAGAAGAAAGAAACAAACAAGTCCAAGAAAAACACATGTGCTATAATTGCTTAAGTCATGATGTTGGCAAAAGGTGTTTCAGCCAAACAAGGTGCAATATATGCAGTCGCCAGCATCATACACTTCTACACCTTGAAAGATATCAACAAAACCAACAACGGTCAACAGACTACCAACCCAGAGGTTTTCAAAGAAGTTCTAACAATCCACCAAGAAATTCCCAATACAACGCCGGTGCAGGAAGGTCAAAGAATCAACCTAACACCAATAGAAATACTTCAACACACCATACTAGCAAACAAGAAGAGAACGTTCTTCTCGCAACAGCCCTTGTTGAAGTTTCCACTTCAAGTTCATCGCAGCCATTACGACTTCTGATCGGTCAAGGTTCACAATCTTCGTTTGTTACGGAAAAAGCCGCCCAACGACTAAATTTGCCACGCCGCCACATCAGAGCTGAAATATCTGGTGTTGGCGGGGGAGACCCTAAAATTTCCTAATGGTCCACTAATGCCCAGATTAGACCAAGATTCAAAAGTACATTTTCTATGGAAGTTAACATGATAGTCCTCCCAAAGTTAACACGTTCCATGCCGAAACAAAAACTCCAAATACATAACATAGACAACTGGAAAAATGAAGTTTTAGCAGACACTACCTTTATGACTCCTGGACCAATAGATGGAATTTTAGGAGCCAAGGAATATGCAACCATAATCCTGAACGACCTTCAGAAAACTAAAGAGGGTCTTCTGAAACAAAACACGGAACTGGGTTGCATTGTGTCTGGTTCTATATTATCTGAGCCTCAAAGTATTGAAGTAATTAGTATGATTTCTCAATATGAAGAAGATAATCAGCTAGCAAAATTCTGGGAGATTGAAGAAATAATGCCATGTCACCAATTAACACAGGAAGAACAAGCGTGCGAAGAATTTTACGAAAAAACCACACAACAAGACAAAGAAGGAAGATTTGTAGTTCGAATTCCGTTCAAGCAATCGCCAGAAACTCTAGGCCACTCAAAGCCACGAGCAGCAGCAAGACTTGTAAACGTTGAGAAAAAATTTCAACACGATCCCGAACTACGGGACCAGTACATAGATTTTATGAAGGAATATCTAGAATTAGGTCATATGCGGAAAGTTGGACGACAAGAAATCAATCAAGGAAAATATTACATTCCGCATCAAGCTGTCATCAGAAGCAAGTACAACCACTCGCTTAAGAACAGTCTTTGACGCATCCTGTAAAACTTCCACAAATATTAGCCTCAACCAGATCACGCACGTCGGTCCGAGGTTACAACAAAATATCGCAGATATAATTATTCGTTGGAGGAAACATGAAATTGTCTTCTGCGCAGACATAGAGAAAATGTACCGCCAAATCAAAGTACACCCAGAAGACCAACCTTTCCAGAGAATATTATGGAGAGAACATCCTAATCAACCAATGTTTGAACATGAACTTACCACCGTAACCTACGGTACCACGTCAGCTCCGTACCTAGCTATGAAAACACTTCAAACGCTAGCAAAGAAAGAAGCAAACAATTTTCCGGCAGCAAGTGAAGCAACATTGCAAGATTTCTATGTTGATGACATTTTATCAGGAGCAACAAACGTTCAAACAGCCCTAGAGCTTCAAAAACAACTGTTACAAATGCTTGGGTCAGCAAAATTCAATTTAAGAAAATGGTCGAGCAATTCTCCTGCACTACTAAAGTCCATTCCGGAAGAACTTAGAGATCAAAAAACTCATGAGCTGCCGCAAGACGAAGAAAAAAAGTCCTTAGGGGTCTTGTGGTCCCCAGGAGACGATATATTTAAGTTCAAAGTAGAAATCTCACAAATCAAAAAACTAACAAAAAGAAACATTTTATCCGAAATCTCCAAACTATTCGATCCGTTGGGATGGCTAGCTCCAGTTGTCATTCAAGCCAAACTCATTATCCAAGATCTATGGTTACGAAACCTAAACTGGGATCAGCCCGTCGACGAAGAAATATCTACAAGATGGTTACAATTTCAAAGTAAAGTAAAGGAACTAGAGAAAATTAGAATTCCTAGGTGGATGCGTTACCGAAACTCCAAAACAGAACTACATGGGTTTTGTGACGCGTCAGAAAAGGCGTATGGTGCTGTAATTTACAGCCGAATAGTAGAAGGAAACGAACATACTGTCACACTTCTACAAGCAAAATCAAAAGTTGCCCCAGCCAAGAATAGAACAACTCTACCTCGGCTAGAACTATGCGCTGCCGTACTTCTGTCTAAGTTAATACAGAAAACCAGAACCGCCTTGCAACTAGACAACACCCAAACATTCGCATGGACTGACTCCATGACCACTCTAGGGTGGATAAAAGGAGATCCTACAAGGTGGCAAACCTTCGTCGCCAATAGAGTATGTGAAATACACAGAAATGCAACAGGAGTTTCTTGGAATCACGTCAAGTCTCAGGAAAATCCAGCAGATATTATCTCCAGGGGTCTGGATCCTGATAAGCTGGAAGCTACCGAGTTCTGGTGGAAAGGTCCTCACTGGCTCAACTCATCCAATAACCTTCCTCTGACCAAGATAATCCCCGAAGTAAACGAGGAAATCAGAGCAAATTGTTACAAAGCTGAAATTGTAGTAAAAAGTGACATATGCGAAAAATTCTCTGACCTTACAAGAATGCTACGAGTTTTATCATACTGCTACCGAGTTACCAATAGAGAGGAAAGCCCTATTCTCTCTGTTAAGGAAATACAGGTCACCCTTAAAAAAGTCGTTGTATTGATTCAAAAACAAGAATTTAGTGAAGACTACAAATCACTACGTACTACCAAGACAGTTGGAAACAACAGCAAACTGCGGAATCTAAGTCCATTCCTAGACAGCGAAGATCTCATTAGAGTCGGAGGGAGACTAGAAAACGCACCAATAACTTACCAGAAGAAACATCCAATGATTCTTCCGTACCACAGCCATTTTTCCAAGCTAGTTATACTAGAAGCTCACAAGAGAACTCTCCATGGCGGAAACCAAGCAACTCTTGCATATATTAGGCGCAAATTTTGGATTATTAACGGGAAACGAGCCGTCAGAACCCAATTAAAAAAATGCATCAGTTGCATTCGTTATAAAGCCAAAACCGCAGAACAATTTATGGGACAACTCCCGAAACCAAGAGTAACTCCAGCACCACCATTCACAAACTCAGGGGTGGACTATGCTGGTCCAATTCAAATTAGAACCACCAAAGGGAGAGGACATAAGTCGTACAAGGGCTACATTTCAGTATTCGTGTGCCTTGCCACCAAAGCGATTCATTTAGAAGTGGTCAGCGATATGTCAACCGAAGCATTTTTAGCTGCATTCAGACGGTTCACTGCAAGAAGAGGTCATTGTGAAAATATGTATAGTGACAACGGCACTACATTTTTGGGAGCATCAAAACAATTTGAAGAAGAAGTGAAGGAAATTATCGAAGAGCCTCACCTGCAAAATGCAATTATCAGCTCAGGTACACAATGGCACTTCATCCCACCCGCAGCCCCACATTTTGGAGGAATCTGGGAAGCAGGTGTCAAATCCATGAAACATCATCTAAAGCGAGTCATTGGAGCATGCACTTTGACCTATGAAGAAATGACAACCTTGGTGCACCAAATTGAAGCGTGTTTAAATTCGAGACCGCTTTGCCCCCTAACGGAAGATATTGTTGACACCAATACATTGACGCCTGGACATTTCTTAATGGGGAGAGAATTATTAGCTCCCCCCGAATTTAAATCCTTCCCGAACTGTAATCTGTCGCAAAGGTGGAGACTCGTTCAAAAAATGAAGAAAGACTTCTGGGAAACCTGGACTACTAAGTATCTTTCCCGACTTCAACAACGATATAAGTGGAACAAGCCTATTGAAAATTTGCCAGTGGGCACAATGGTTCTAATTAAAGAAGAAAATATAAATCCGAACAAATGGCCTTTGGCGAGAATAATGGAAATTCATCCAGGTCAAGATGGAGCAGTTCGAGTCGTAACAATAAAAAGGCCAGGAGGTGTCACTCAAAAGAGACCAATTCACAAGTTAATTCCTTTGCCTACAGACCAAGATACACAAGCCGCTACCCAGCCCACAATAGAAATCAATAGTCATGTTGCACAGAAAGAAGAAAGAACCACAAAAGAGAAAAGACTGAAGCATACAACTTCAAAATCAGCACTTCTTTATGTTTTGACAATTCTATTCTTGCTAATTTCTGCAACGACAGCAGAAAACTCTTACAAAATTCACCAACCCCAACATGGCCTTTACATAGAACATCTAGGGACAACTCAAATTGACAAAGGAGTCTTTAGAATAGAAATAGCACATTCCAGAAACAGGAGTGAAAATGATGTGAAGGCAGTAATCAACGTAGCTTCTCAATTTAGAGACCTATGTGATAAATCAAAAAAGCTTACAAATGACGCCAGATGTGAAGCCCTAACCCATCATTTGGAAGAGTTAAAAAATCATACCCAGTGGATGCTGATGAATCTTAACGACGTCCATCATACATATCTTGGAAAATTTTTAACAACTGTATTTGGAGTCAACGATGAAGTGTATCAAGATATCGACTCGCTCAACAAAAATCAAGAGCAATTGATTCGAGCGTCCAATCACCAAACTAAATTTATGGTGTCCGCGCTCACGGAGTTCAATGAGACAGAATCGGGGATCACCAATAGACTTAAACATTTTCAAGAAAAACTCAACCAAGGACTAGAAGCAATCAACAACATGCAGACTTGGTACAAGCAAATAGACACCAATGCCCTAAATATTCAACTGCTAAGCGCCTACCAAGTAGCACAAAACTTTATCAGCGAAATAAATGAATACTATGACAAACTATTGAACATCCGCTTCAATAGGGGCACAATATACGAACTAGTATCACCGGCATATATCAACAATATCATAAAAGAAACAAATAAAAAATTTCCGAATAACTTAAGGATTGTACCGACAATGTTATCCACGAAGCAGACAGCTAATAAGACAAGTCTCCAAGTGTATGGGTACTTTCCAATAGCAGATGTTGCCAAGTTTGGACTTCTAAAAGCAACGCCAGTTCCGGTGAAAATCGAAAACGGATCGTATTGGAACCTCCACGTCACTAATGACTACATAGCCGTCGACTACGACACGCAACTGTACTTCCAACTTCATGAAAACGACTTACAACAATGCATTAAACCATACCCCAATGATCCACATCAGTTTATCTGTTCACCAAGTTCAGTCAGAAACATAGAAACAAATCCTTCATGTATTATAGATGAAATATATGAACGAGCCGCTCCAAGACATTGCGCCATTGAAAAAAGCAGCATAAAAGGCATACTATGGAAACAGCTGTGCGCAGCCAATACTTGGATGTTCATATCTAGCTCTCCAACGGTAATATCTGTAATCTGCAATGGTGCGCGGGAAGATGTTGCAATAAACGCAACAGGGATAATTCAAATATCTCAAGAGTGTATAATTCAAACAAAACAAAACATACTCACGCCTAAACGAAGCACCACCGTTCCAGTGTTAAATAGTTATTCCAAAGCGGTCCCAAACTTATTAGGCAATGCGATCCACCAGAAACAACTAGACATTTTACCAACCGAGCCAGTGTTCGAACTGACAGACAGCCTTCATGAATTGATAAACGATCAAGAACACCAACAAGAGCAACTACAGAACATTCTTTGGCGAAACATTCACCATCATTCCATAGCAATTAGCAGCATCACTACAATTATCATAGCCATTCTTATAATTGCAGGATGGTATACAGCCAAAATCATTGTAGCACAGCATCAACAGAAGAAACGCAACAGGAAACCAGATCACAGGACCACTCAAAACGAGGAATTTGAGTTAAGATCTCTCACTTCATCCATCGGAGACAGGCCGCAGAATGTATAATTCTCACAATTACACATAAAATTTCTATAATTTAATAAGACAATTCTAGGCATATTTAATATTTACTTAGATGGTATGTACAGTGTCTACACTGACCTTCTTACAGTCACGTCAGTTGAACCTTGCACGTTCTGATGACTATACATAATATAATGTTATTAAATTTTACTATTTTGCATCATTGAGATCGCACGCATTGTTTAATTGATAGTTGTATAAATGGAATGTAAATCTTAGAATAAATCAGTACGTTATTAACCACGATAATTGTTACTCATTTACTACGAACAAATACCTACTACGTCCTACATCGTCCCGCTGCTCATCTCAAGCCGAAGCTGAGCAAAGCTATTGGCAAGCAAAGCTTGCACATTAGTAATAATCTTTAACATTTGAATGGGCCACCATATTGGATTTTTACCAGAATGTTAATGTCATGCTCATACTGCATTTAATTTTCGACCAGGATTTTGAGTCAACCGGTTAAGTAACTTTTATGACATACAAACAGATCGACGTAATTGAGAAAACATATTTTCCGGCAACTAGAGACCCAAAAATATAAAGATCTGAGAAAATCTCGGAGGCTAATTTTTTCACGATTACAATACTTCCCTTTTTACGAGGGAAGTAAAATCAAACTGTCAAAACTTGTGATCACACATTCGAAGCAAACACTTTGAAGTATACCGCGCGGATAATCAAATCATAGTAAGAAATACAAACAAGTTCAAACTATGGTAACAAAATGTAAAACCATTTCGTTGTGGAAATATATCCCACGTCCAGCCAGCCAGATGTCATATATACATTTAGTTTTGTCTTTGTCTTACCACTAAGCAATATTTAAAAGCTGCCCCATCACAGTTCCGACGACGGAAGACCAAAGATGAAGATAACAGAAGCGGCAAGCATTAAATGCGGCGGCCAATCCACAAAAAAATCCATTCGTGTTGCTTTTCTACCCGTGTTCGTATTTTTCAGTTGTACTGATGAGGATATTGCCAGGCGACTGGCTTATCGACCGCATGTCCCATCGGTATGAGTACAATATTCGCATTTAGAGTAGTCAGATTACCGGAAGTAATCACAGTAATCAATGTAACGCTATTCGTTACTACCAATAACGGTAACTAACGAGTACTCGGATACCAAATAGTTACTTTTTTAACACCTCTAGTGTAGATATCCTAGTCTCTTCGCGAAGATCCTTGTCAGTAGAGATTGGCCGCGTTCACCTGCCTGACCGCTCTGAGAGATGTACCATGAACGAGCTATTTACTCTTGCTAGTTTAATAGCGTGTCGTTGAGCGGACGCCATGTTTGGATCGTATTTTATTTACGCCACAACTGAGCAACGACCAGCTGACATAACAAACGAGATGGCGGTATGTAATGTAAACATTATGAGCAATAATTATACAATATATTAAATCACCAGAGCAATAACAGATTTTTTTAAATCTTTTTTTTAACACAAAATACAGAATGTATTATACAAACAAATTTACTATCATATTTCTTTTAATTCCAGCCCTTCCTTGTTCCCGTTGTCCCATATTCTCATTCTCATCAAGGTTAAGGTCAAGAAATATTGGCTGCGTTCGAAATCTCTAAAAGCCGTTCAAACCATTGCTATTATTTGAGCGCTACTTTGATGATCGATAGCTAACGAGCAGTCAGGCGGGTGAACGTGGCCATTATTAAATCAACGCTACTTTTAACCTCGGCGACGCGATATTCTGTTAGTGTTGTATTAAAATAATTTTACTGTCTTCGAAAAAAGATTTTTTTGTTTTTGCCATGGAGAATAGAGATGTATATATATGATCATTTTTATTATTATTGACTTTGAGTATTAGAATTGTCAGATTCTGAATAAGTTGTGTTTTTATATATTTTTTTGTATTTAAATGTTTTAAATAAATTTAAGAAATCTAATGATATTTCTGTCAATTTCCTGTTTTTTTGTGAAGGAATCTACTGCTAAGGTAAAGATCCATCTGGCAACTCTGCAAACTACAGTAGTGCAGTACAGACCACCGTATCGCGCCTAATCGGCTGCTGATTGCACCGTTCTTCGGTCGCCGTCGCCGATACAATAATTGAGTATTGATTATTTAAAAGAGTGAAAAAATAAAATCTCGGTTTACCGATCGCCGCTACTACTTTAGGATCTTGGTCACTGTAGTTACCCGTGATCTAGAAATCATGGAGAATTAATCACCGACAATGAAATATCGTTACTACTACTTGTAGTCATGGGTAACACTCTAAATTCAGTAACACTGACACTGTTTCCGGTATCAACACAAAGGGTCAGCACAATTGCATCATGACACAATATTTAAATTGTTTCACATGCACAGTTAAGGTTTCGCGCTCATATCTCCATACAACCAACGTGGAGTCAGTCATCTATGATTTACCAAGTTGCCAAATGAGAAAAAATTTGGCGTAGAAATAACTGAGGACTGTGAAATAAAGTTTATATGGCCAAAGCGGTAATTTAAAAATAGTTAATCATCAAGCGATTTTTTTTGGCATTGATTACTAAACGAGATGTATAATTACTTCCATATTATGTAATTATCCTAACAAAAAAAACTTTAAAAATAGATTTCCGTTAATCTTTTACGGTAGTTTCATGTACAAAATCTAATATAAAACTACTGCTTTTATTTTAAACATTCATTTAAATATAAAAACGTTTTTTTTATCAGGAAATTAAAATGAAAAACCCGTATGAAAGGTTGGCAACATTAGTCTCAGCCTTAGGTCAGTGGTTAAATGGCACATCCAGTTTTTAAAACAACCTGACAGCCTGTACTACATAGCTAATATGAATTACGAAAGTTTCTTAATTATGAATAAAACAAATAAAATCCATTAACCCTTCAAAGTTTTATTGTTTGGTTTGTAATATATTTATAATAACAGGCTTCTACCCATAGTAAAGCAACGCCAACTTCGGCATTCGAGAACAGCGCCTGTTGCCTAAACAGTGGGTTGACTGGGTGACACTGATACCGATTGGATGAACCGAATCAACAGAGCGAAAATCGAACCGCTACTGCCACTAACCGGCGTTCGGTGTGTTGTGCCGGCCAAACACTGCAACTGGCACTGCGTCGCTATCTGTGAGATAGTTACTAGTGTCTTAGTGTCATTATATTCTTGGACAATGTTTCAACCATATACGTAAAAATAACGTTTTTACGTATATGTTTTCAACACCCATGACACACAAAAAGTTGTCAGCACAACGCCTTTCAACGCAGTGTTGCAACTGTTACACATGACTATCTACTTGTCAGTTCTTGAACCGTCGGTATATTGTGTATAAACATGAGTTTACAGAATCTGCCTAGTATTTTCATGAAAAGTCCATAAAGTTTCGATGTACTGTGTGTAATACTATCTGACTAACATTAAAAATCGGCATTTCATGAAGTAACGTATTCCAGCCGTCTTGATTTTATTGAAACCGTTAATTTTCTTTTTGCTATTTCTAGATATTATGGAGGAAACTATAAATAAATGGTGTTTAATGTATATTACCGTAATTATTATAAGTCGATAAACAACAATTAAATCATATATGTACCAAATAAATACTAAACAGTTTTTTTTTCAGTAATGGAAGCCTTCCTTTTCTTAGAATAATTGTCATAGTTCTTTAGAGCAAACCTGCAGTATAATTTCTCGTTGTCACAAAAGTAGACCATGTACTAGTAAAATAAAAAGGACCGGATAAAACTTTTAGAATTGTATTGTTCATATTTTACAAAGTTTATTTTTGTTGCCTAATAAATATTATTGTTATTATAAAGATTTCGTACAATTTATTTTTATAATTTTTTATTTTGTGGCAGTTTTTTTTTGTTACCATACAGATGCTATTGATTCTGTGTTGAGAACGCATAATTTTGTGTCTCAAATATATCATTTAAACACGAATTACCTTTTTTACTTGTTACTTCACGAACATGCAAGAATTCAGTTAAGGCAGATTGTGTTATACTTACACAATACGTCGAAACGATTTCGGATTTTCATGAAGAGTCCAGTCAGATTATGTAATTTCATGTATTTACTTAATTTGCTGATGCTTTATGAACTGACTAGGATCTTAGCGAAAAGACGGATTTCACTATAAGACAACAAGTCGAAAAAATTCATCTATTCACACATTAGTAAATTTTTATAATTCAATGAGGTCGTGACGTAACGTGAGGATCTAATAAACCTTGAAATATTTTAATTCAGAATTATCAAACAAACATTACAAATAAAACACAATGGACCTTCCGTAATGTTAACGTAAAAACTAAACTACAAAAACGAAACTTAAATAAGAAGTACACATTTGTGGAACTAAATATAATCGTTTACAATGTATATTTCAAAACAAATATCTAAGAGAACACCGAAAACTACAAAAAGAAAAATAAAGTTTGATGAAAACGAATGACGTAACCTCTATTGTGTTCCACGGTATAATATATATATATATATATATATATATATATATATATATATATATACCGGGTGTCAACGATATCGTTTTACACGATGCCATTCATTTGCTTTTTAGGTTAGGATATTTATATTTGGGTTAACGAAATATGGTATTAAGACACATATTTTTCATGAAAAAACAATTGAATATTACTGCCAGTTTTTCCGATATCAGAACCAAGTTAAGAATTTCAAATGGAACCCTGTATATTATTTTACATAGTTTGATAGAGCTTAGAATTACCTTTTTAATGACATATCACAAGTTATATTTTTTTTTCAAAATGGCGGACCAGGAAGCGCTTTTTCAAAATTCAATAAGGCGGTCGTTTCCCGATACCGATGAAATTTTGTTTAACAAATTATTAAAATATTAAACAAAATGGGGTTTTCAATGGATTTGAATCAAATTTAAAATCAAATTTTTAATTTATCACAAAATGGGATAAGTTTAATTTTTTCTTTAAAATGTGAACTTTTTCTTAAATTTTCTCAAAGATTTTAAATAGAAAGTTGTATTTATTAAATATTAGTATTAAAGTATATCTTATTAGCTACACGAAACCGCATAACAAGCCGTATTTTTGCTTTTTGTTTCAGAAAAAATTGACAAAACCTTGCCGATACACATTTTTCCTAATACATAACATGAAACAAACACACACACATATTATTAATCAGAAAATCCTGGAAAATTTTTTATTGTTTATTGATAAGTAATTTTGTATTATTTTTACATTTTGTGACTGTTGTCTTATTTTAGGAAAGCGAGAAAAAATCACAAGTAGTATTAATTTTATTTTACCAGTAGATACGGTGCAGTAACATGAAAGATGACTTAACTAAGATAAGTAGGTCTTGGAAACAATTGCATAGGGATGCCATTATAATTTTCATTAGATTTAACCAGAAACGTCAAAAGTACTGTTTTGTATCGACATTTCTGATAACTTTCGTTACATTTTTACACTGAGAAAAACAAAAAACAAAAACAAAACCGCATAACAAACCGTATTTTTGCTTTTTGTTTGAGAAAAAATTGACGAAACTCTGCCGATATACATTTTTCGTAATACATAATATGAAACACACACACATATTATTAATCAGTAAATTTCGGAATATTTTTATTGATAAGCAATTTTGTATTATTTTGACATTTTATGATTTTTGCTGGCTTATTTTAGGAAATCGAGAAAAATTCACAAGTAGTATTAATTTTATTTTACCGGTAGGCTTTCGGTTTTTCGGAAATACCTAGACCTAAGTCAAGAAGTTTAAAAAGAACCCTGTATATTTTTTCACACAGTTTGATAGAACTTAGAATTCCCTTTACATTGACATATCACAAGTTGATTTTTTTTCGAAATGGAGGACCAGGAAGCTTTTGTTCAAAATTCAATATGGCGGCCATTTTCTAACACCGAAGATATTTTTGAATTATAGTTAGAAATAATAAACAAATATGGGGGTTTTTATTGGGTTTAATGCTAATTTAAAATCAAACTTTCACAATTAATACAAAAGTCACTCAATTAAATGTTCTATGCGCTGTCCGCCTTGTTCTTGGCATAGTGTAACTCTCTCAACATTTTCCGCGAGCAGGTTTCGTAAATGCTGTTCTGAGATACTCTCAACGGCTCGTCTTATTCTATTTTCTAACATTTCCAACGATATTACAGGAGTTGCATACACTTTTTCTTTCAGATGACCCCATATAGAAAAATCAAGCGGGGTTAGGTCAGGCGACCTCGCTGGCCATCGAATTGGTCCATTGGTTCCCAACCAGTTCTCACCAAATCGTTCATTCAAGTAATTTGCAACAATTCTTGAATTATGAGCAGGGGCGCCATCTTGTTGGTAAACTAAATCATCATTTTGCTGCAAATTATTTATAAAATGTTCAATTTTATTTTCGAGAAAGTCCAAACACATCCCGCCAGTTAAAGGCTGATGGAATAATATTGGACCAATAACGCTTAGTCCTACAACGCCTAACCAAACATTAATTCCAAAACGTTCCTGGAAGGCACCTTCTCTTACTAATCTTTGATTTTCCTTTGCCCAATAACGAAAATTATTTCTATTAAACATCCCTAGATTAGTAAACCTTGATTCGTCCGAAAAAATAATCTTATGATGAAACACAGGACTTATTCTATAATTATCTAAAAACCAATTGCAATAAATAAGTCGTCTTTGGAAGTCATTTTCAAATAGGTGGTGGTGAATTTGATACTTAAACGATTTAAACCCGTGTTTCTCTAAAATTTTTCTGGCGCTTTCATGGGACGTATTGCACTGTTTGCCTAATTCACGAAGGGAAGCTGTACGGTCATACTCGATGTACGCTAAAACGTTTGTTTCCACTTCTTCGCTTACTACGAAACCATCATTGCCATTAGCATGGACACCACCATTATTTTCATTTTTTAAATGTTGTACTAGCCAAGGATAATATGCATGTGAAGGAGCGTCACGATTCGGAAAGCGTTCCTGGTATAATCTCTCTGTGTCCCTTGAATTTTTGCGACATTCCCCATAAATAAGGAGCATGTCAATTTGATGTTCTCTTGAATAAACCATAATATTTATTTTTAGAACTAACTAGAACCACTTCTCAGTGTAAAAATGTAACAAAAGTTATCAGAAATGTCGATACAAAACAGTACTTTTGACGTTTCTGGTTAAATCTAATGAAAATTATAATGGCATCCCTATGCAATTGTTTCCAAGGCCTACTTATCTTAGTTAAGTCATCTTTCATGTTACTGCACCGTATCTACCGGTAAAATAAAATTAATACTACTTGTGATTTTTTCTCGCTTTCCTAAAATAAGACAACAATCATAAAATGTCAAAATAATACAAAATTACTTATCAATAAACAATAAAAAATATTCCAGGATTTTCTGATTAATAATATGTGTGTGTTTGTTTCATGTTATGTATTAGGAAAAATGTATATCGGCAAGGTTTTGTCAATTTTTTCTGAAACAAAAAGCAAAAATACGGCTTGTTATGCGGTTTCGTGTAGCTAATAAGATAACTTAATAATAAACTTATCCCATTTTGTGATAAATTAAAAATTTGATTTTAAATTTGATTAAAATCCATTGAAAATCCGATTTTGTTTAATATTTTAATAATTTGTTAAACAAAAATTTCATCGGTATCGGGAAACGACCGCCATATTGAATTTTGAAAAAGCGCTTCCTGGTCCGCCATTTTGAAAAAAAATATAACGTGTGATATGTCATTGAAAAGATAATTCTAAGCTCTATCAAACTATGTAAAATAATATACAGGGTTCCATTTGAAATTCTTAACTTGGTTCTGATATCGGAAAAACTGGCAGTAATATTCAATTGTTTTTCATGAAAAATATGTGTCTTAATACCATATTTCGTTAACCCAAATAAAAAAATCCTAACCTAAAAAGCAATTGAATGGCATCGTGTAAAACGATATCGTTGACACCCGGTATATATATATATATATATATATATATATATATATATATATATATATATATATATATATATATATATATATATATATATATATATATATATATATATATATATATATATATATATATATATATATATATATATATATATATATATATATATATATATATATATATATATATATATATATATATATATATATATATTATACCGTGGAACCCAATAGAGGTTACGTCATTCGTTTTCATCAAACTTTATTTTTCTTTTTGTAGTTTTCGGTGTTCTCTTAGATATTTGTTTTGAAATATACATTGTAAACGATTATATTTAGTTCCACAAATGTGTACTTCTTATTTAAGTTTCGTTTTTGTAGTTTAGTTTTTACGTTAACATTACGGAAGGTCCATTGTGTTTTATTTGTAATGTTTGTTTGATAATTCTGAATTAAAATATTTCAAGGTTTATTAGATCCTCACGTTACGTCACGACCTCATTGAATTATAAAAATTTACTAATGTGTGAATAGATGAATTTTTTCGACTTGTTGTCTTATAGCGAAATCCGTCTTTTCGCTAAGATCCTAGTCAGTTCATAAAGCATCAGCAAATTAAGTAAATACATGAAATTACATAATCTGACTGGACTCTTCATGAAAATCCGAAATCGTTTCGACGTATTGTGTAAGTATAACACAATCTGCCTTAACTGAATTCTTGCATGTTCGTGAAGTAACAAGTAAAAAAGGTAATTCGTGTTTAAATGATATATTTGAGACACAAAATTATGCGTTCTCAACACAGAATCAATAGCATCTGTATGGTAACAAAAAAAAACTGCCACAAAATAAAAAATTATAAAAATAAATTGTACGAAATCTTTATAATAACAATAATATTTATTAGGCAACAAAAATAAACTTTGTAAAATATGAACAATACAATTCTAAAAGTTTTATCCGGTCCTTTTTATTTTACTAGTACATGGTCTACTTTTGTGACAACGAGAAATTATACTGCAGGTTTGCTCTAAAGAACTATGACAATTATTCTAAGAAAAGGAAGGCTTCCATTACTGAAAAAAAAACTGTTTAGTATTTATTTGGTACATATATGATTTAATTGTTGTTTATCGACTTATAATAATTACGGTAATATACATTAAACACCATTTATTTATAGTTTCCTCCATAATATCTAGAAATAGCAAAAAGAAAATTAACGGTTTCAATAAAATCAAGACGGCTGGAATACGTTACTTCATGAAATGCCGATTTTTAATGTTAGTCAGATAGTATTACACACAGTACATCGAAACTTTATGGACTTTTCATGAAAATACTAGGCAGATTCTGTAAACTCATGTTTATACACAATATACCGACGGTTCATGAACTGACAAGTAGATAGTCATGTGTAACAGTTGCAACACTGCGTTGAAAGGCGTTGTGCTGACAACTTTTTGTGTGTCATGGGTGTTGAAAACATATACGTAAAAACGTTATTTTTACGTATATGGTTGAAACATTGTCCAAGAATATAATGACACTAAGACACTAGTAACTATCTCACAGATGGCGACGCAGTGCCAGTTGCAGTGTTTGGCCGGCACAACACACCGAACGCCGGTTAGTGGCAGTAGCGGTTCGATTTTCGCCCTGTTGATTCGATTCATCCAATCGGTATCAGTGTCACCCAGTCAACCCACTGTTTAGGCAACAGGCGCTGTTCTCGAATGCCGAAGTTGGCGTTGCTTTACTATGGGTAGAAGCTTGTTATTATAAATATATTACAAACCAAACAATAAAACTTTGAAGGGTTAATGGATTTTATTTGTTTTATTCATAATTAAGAAACTTTCGTAATTCATATTAGCTATGTAGTACAGGCTGTCAGGTTGTTTTAAAAACTGGATGTGCCATTTAACCACTGACCTAAGGCTGAGACTAATGTTGCCAACCTTCAATACGGGTTTTTCATTTTAATTTCCTGATAAAAAAAACGTTTTTATATTTAAATGAATGTTTAAAATAAAAGCAGTAGTTTTATATTAGATTTTGTACATGAAACTACCGTAAAAGATTAACGGAAATCTATTTTTAAAGTTTTTTTGTTAGGATAATTACATAATATGGAAGTAATTATACATTTCGTTTAGTAATCAATTCCAAAAAAAATCGCTTGATGATTAACTATTTTTAAATTACCGCTTTGGCCATGTAAACTTTATTTCACAGTCCTCAGTTATTTCTACGCCAAATTTTTTCTCACTTGGCAACTTGGTAAACCATAAATGACTGACTCCACGTTGGTTGTATGAAGATATGAGCGCGAAACCTTAACTGTGCATGTGAAACAATTTAAATATTGTGTCATGATGCAATTGTGCTGACCCTCTGTGTTGATACCGGAAACAGTGTCAGTGTTACTGAATTTAGAGTGTTACCCATGACTACAAGTAGTAGTAACGATATTTCATTGTCGGTGATTAATTCTCCATGATTTCAAGATCACGGGTAACTACAGTGACCAAGATCCTAAAGTAGTAGCGGCGATCGGTAAACCGAGATTTTATTTTTTCACTCTTTTAAATAATCAATACTCAATTATTGTATCGGCGACGGCGACCGAAGAACGGTGCAATCAGCAGCCGATTAGGCGCGATACGGTGGTCTGTACTGCACTACTGTAGTTTGCAGAGTTGCCAGATGGATCTTTACCTTAGCAGTAGATTCCTTCACAAAAAAACAGGAAATTGACAGAAATATCATTAGATTTCTTAAATTTATTTAAAACATTTAAATACAAAAAAATATATAAAAACACAACTTATTCAGAATCTGACAATTCTAATACTCAAAGTCAATAATAATAAAAATGATCATATATATACATCTCTATTCTCCATGGCAAAAACAAAAAAATCTTTTTTCGAAGACAGTAAAATTATTTTAATACAACACTAACAGAATATCGCGTCGCCGAGGTTAAAAGTAGCGTTGATTTAATAATGGCCACGTTCACCCGCCTGACTGCTCGTTAGCTATCGATCATCAAAGTAGCGCTCAAATAATAGCAATGGTTTGAACGGCTTTTAGAGATTTCGAACGCAGCCAATATTTCTTGACCTTAACCTTGATGAGAATGAGAATATGGGACAACGGGAACAAGGAAGGGCTGGAATTAAAAGAAATATGATAGTAAATTTGTTTGTATAATACATTCTGTATTTTGTGTTAAAAAAAAGATTTAAAAAAATCTGTTATTGCTCTGGTGATTTAATATATTGTATAATTATTGCTCATAATGTTTACATTACATACCGCCATCTCGTTTGTTATGTCAGCTGGTCGTTGCTCAGTTGTGGCGTAAATAAAATACGATCCAAACATGGCGTCCGCTCAACGACACGCTATTAAACTAGCAAGAGTAAATAGCTCGTTCATGGTACATCTCTCAGAGCGGTCAGGCAGGTGAACGCGGCCAATCTCTACTGACAAGGATCTTCGCGAAGAGACTAGGATATCTACACTAGAGGTGTTAAAAAAGTAACTATTTGGTATCCGAGTACTCGTTAGTTACCGTTATTGGTAGTAACGAATAGCGTTACATTGATTACTGTGATTACTTCCGGTAATCTGACTACTCTAAATGCGAATATTGTACTCATACCGATGGGACATGCGGTCGATAAGCCAGTCGCCTGGCAATATCCTCATCAGTACAACTGAAAAATACGAACACGGGTAGAAAAGCAACACGAATGGATTTTTTTGTGGATTGGCCGCCGCATTTAATGCTTGCCGCTTCTGTTATCTTCATCTTTGGTCTTCCGTCGTCGGAACTGTGATGGGGCAGCTTTTAAATATTGCTTAGTGGTAAGACAAAGACAAAACTAAATGTATATATGACATCTGGCTGGCTGGACGTGGGATATATTTCCACAACGAAATGGTTTTACATTTTGTTACCATAGTTTGAACTTGTTTGTATTTCTTACTATGATTTGATTATCCGCGCGTTATACGTCAAAGTGTTTGCTTCGAATGTGTGATCACAAGTTTTGACAGTTTGATTTTACTTCCCTCGTAAAAAGGGAAGTATTGTAATCGTGAAAAAATTAGCCTCCGAGATTTTCTCAGATCTTTATATTTTTGGGTCTCTAGTTGCCGGAAAATATGTTTTCTCAATTACGTCGATCTGTTTGTATGTCATAAAAGTTACTTAACCGGTTGACTCAAAATCCTGGTCGAAAATTAAATGCAGTATGAGCATGACATTAACATTCTGGTAAAAATCCAATATGGTGGCCCATTCAAATGTTAAAGATTATTACTAAAAAACTACTTGCCCAATTTATCTCAAATTTTGCATGAAAATCAAGTATTCCGTAATAATTAACTAGTAAAATTTCGGTACGAATCCAAAATGGCAAAACAAAATGACGGCTTGATATATTATTTAAAAATTCAGCCTTCAAAAACTACTTAAGGGCGAACTGCACGCAAAAAGTGAAAAATCAGCGACAAGATCTAGTCAAGTTCAAAGTAAGATGAAATGGTACCTATGTATTAGAAAAAACTTCCTGCGCGTCCGACTTCAAAAAGATGTGTTATGTATAGGCAATTTAAATTACATTTTGGTTAAAAATGGGTTCAAAAGGGTTCACGCGCTGCAGAAATACAAAGACGTGAGTAGGATTTACCATTTCAAATTTTGCAATTACGTAGACAAAGGATCAATACAAGGCGGTAAAGAGCCATTTTGTGGATAAAAAAATTATATGCGATGGCATTTGCATAAAAAAGTGGTTAAAAAACGTTCAAAAATGGATAAATCGACTTTTGTTTTAAAATTCTAGTTTTAATTATTTCATAAAAAATAAATATATATATATATATATATATATATATATATATATATATATATATATATATATATGTGTGTGTGTTTTCATTCCGGGTGTACATCCGTTCACTACTGTCGTTCTGAAAAGAACAGTTTTGCTGACGTTTCGCCAAAATCACATTTGGCATTTTCGAAGCTTTCTTTCTCGCGTCCGAATAGAGACTGAAGTGTTGGTGACTGCGACGCTTCCTTTTATACCCCCACTCGGGGCCGAAGGTTATATCTGCGCAGGCGTTGGTCGTTATTTATGTTTTCCTGATGGTGCTGTTGTTGTTGCGCTAATTGCGCTTGAGTTTTTGCGATTTTAGATTTGTCGATTATTGTCTTCCATACTGTTGGTAGTTTTAATGATTCATCCCTTTTATTCAAATCACCTTGTTTTTCAATTTCTATGGCTTCTCGGATTATTCTGGTCTTATAATGTTCTATATTGGCAATCTCCCTACACCCATCGAAATTTATTTTATGGCCGGTTTCCTGATGATGTAGGAATAAAGCTGAGGTTGTTTGTTTATTTCTGATGCTGAGTTTATGCTCTTCCACTCTTGCTGATATTCGCCTGTTAGTTTGCCCTACGTACAACTTTTCACAGTCCTGGCACGGAATGCTGTACACTCCGTGGTTTTCCAGTTTGATTTTATCTTTTGGGTTTCCGAGTAGTTTGCCTATAGTTGTTTGTGGTTTGTGTATTGTTTGTATGTTGTGTTTCCTCAGAATTCTTCCGATTCTGTCTGTTGTGCCTTTTACATATGGTAAGACTACTCGCTGCTTTCCCGGCTCATATTTTTTTTTGTTGTTCGGGAAACCTGTGCATTAATAGCTTTCTCTATGGTGCGAGCATCAGAAATAAACATACAACCTCAGCTTTATTCCTACATCATCAGGAAACCGGCCATAAAATAAATTTCGATGGGTGTAGGGAGATTGCCAATATAGAACATTATAAGACCAGAATAATCCGAGAAGCCATAGAAATTGAAAAACAAGGTGATTTGAATAAAAGGGACGAATCATTAAAACTACCAACAGTATGGAAGACAATAATCGACAAATCTAAAATCGCAAAAACTCAAGCGCAATTAGCGCAACAACAACAGCACCATCAGGAAAACATAAATAACGGCCAACGCCTGCGCAGATATAACCTTCGGCCCCGAGTGGGGGTATAAAAGGAAGCGTCGCAGTCACCAACACTTCAGTCTCTATTCGGACGCGAGAAAGAAAGATACTATGTGTACTACAAGCAACAATTAAGAATGAAGCCAGCAGTTAATAATACAAAAAGGTAAAATATTTCAAATATAGAAAACGAAAATGAAATAATGAGAAGAAATGTTGGCAGTTGCTAGTCCCACTCCTAGAGTTACAAGTTCATGATACCGTACCGAAGTACAACAATATCAACGTAAAACCGAAATAGAGGAGCAAATTGAACTAACATACAACGGATATGAAAGAACATATATTCATAATTGACCAAACATAAATAAAGTTCAATATAACATAATAACGAACATTGCAATCAGTCATGTCAACATCATTAAAAATAAATTCTAAAATAGCACAATACTAGAAGAACTTAAACTACTTAAATGATATATTGGAGCCACAACAACGGCAAGACTACATACCAAACAGAAAGGACAAAGAACCAATCAAATGAGATAGTTCAAAACGCCTGCCTGGGACCAAGGCTTCAAAGAAAGATGGATATTTAAGGAAAAATATCATTCGATTCAGACATAGAAACAAGGTAAATTAAAAAAAAAAGAAACAATAGGCGGTAAAAATAAAAATGGAATTATTGAACATTTCGGTACAATGACGCAGAAAAGTTTAAGATGCTGCAAAAAAAAAGACCACCAAAAAAATAGAACTAGTCATCATCAGTACCTTAGAAAATAGCGGTTCTTAGTTGGTGTGCGGTTTGTCTGGTTAAGTGATTAGTTCCGTTAACGGACGGGACCCTTGTCTTAGCACTAAGCCGGTAGCACAGGTGTTACTTCTGCATTTTTGGTTAAACTAACATTGAGACGCATTGTTTTATTATAGGTAAATGCAGGGCTCATTAAAAACACAGTATATGGACTTTGTTTATACTTCAGTATTTTCAATGTTACTTTAGTGAAAATGTAGAAGTGACAACTTTGTTACCGGAGTCGCCTCCTTTGCATCTAACTCCTAACTTAGCCTAATCCGCATTTTTATGAATTATAAATAATAAATAAATAAATAACCTTGTTTATACTATGCCCAAATATCCGTCAAACCAATAGGAAGCAGATAAAAGCGTTTTCGAGTATATTCTCCATCAAACCATTTTTGTTTATACCGGGAGAGAAAACCATGTGCCACCGCCAAGGCCCGGTTTTGAATAATAGCAACCAAAATGATACCATCACTTCATCAATTTACATTCGAATACGAGTAATACGTCTGATATCAATTTGGTTAACCTTGTACTAAACCGAATTCAAACCGTATAAGGCTCGTTTTATATGTAATACAGCGTTTGCAGCAGCACGATTGATCTCTTAGGTGAGAGCCCGAATTTGATATTTGTGTTGGCTGCCCGTTGATATTGGTACCATTGGGAAGTGTAACAAAAAAAAACTGTTTAGTGATTACTGATTGTGATTATTAGTCATTCCAGAAATTTCTTCGGCCATTTTGTGTCTTGGAAAGGGAAGACTTCCGTGTTGAAAGTAAAATTGTTTTTAAGTAAAAATAGTAATACCTACGTCGAATAAGTAAGTTAGCTCGATTTGATTATTTCTCTCATACCATGGGGTATGTATGAGTTTTTAACATTTATTCTCATTATCGAAAAATCAGCTTGGCGTTTGTCTAATATTTTTTAATTTTTTAGGAACATGGCAGACGAACTCGACGTTGAAGCTATGCTTGAGGCACCTTATAGAAAAGCGGTATGTTCTTGGATTTTTCTGTTTTTTTTTTTAAATAAATCTTTGTTATTGTTTGTCCCGTGTAGATACAACTGGCGAAGGACTAGAAATGTTTAAAAGTTTTTGTTAGTTATATGGATCGTATCATTTTCATCGATCCGTCAGTCAACTTCGCCATTTGTATAATTTTACTATTCTAATATGTTTTGGCTACTCTCTACATCACAACCTCATTTTATATTTTAGACTTGTGAGGTAATCGTTATATATGGGCTATCGGCTCCCACCCCTTACACCAGGTACAGAAATATCTAGTTTATAAGTTTATGTTATAAGATAGGCCAAATAATTTTGTGAATAAGAATTAAACTTTTTGTCTTGGTTTTTTTTTGCCAATTTCATTTTGTTAATGTGCTTTATAAAATTTCTTCGCTCATGGGTACTTTCTCGTCATAGGGTAACGAGCCGACTATGGACATCACCATTGCATCGTATCCTGCACAATATTCCAATCAGCCGATTGGTCTTATCCAAGGTGGACTTAGGAGTGTAAATAAATATAAATTATTAAAAACATTACAAGCCATCTGTCAATAGGAGAGGATTGAGGATCTTTATGTTTTTAATAATAAAAAGGCTCATTTTAAATCGTGGTAAATTGCCAGAATCAAATAATGATTTACTTAAAACATAAGTTGTATACTTTTGGACAAGTGGTATGACCTTCATCAGCAGTATTTTTCTGGCACATTTACCATTTGGTATGTCCCTTAAAATTTTCTCTGCCAAAAAGTACTTACTTATTTTTGAAAATAATAATTTGTATTCCCAAGCATTTCAATTTCAAGATGAAATAATACATTAGAAAATATTGGTTAGAATTCAGGCATTGTGTTTATATTGAGTCTGCCTGTTTCCACAAAAGACTGTTTCTTAAGTTTACGGTTTGAACAATTTTTGTTTTTTCATGTGTAGGCAATTGAAAGTCTTTTTTTTAAATAGAATTTTGAACACATTTTTTTCTTTTGAGTATGTTCATTTTTCAGCTTTCTTAAAATTCATAATCATTCTAACTGCAGATGGCACATCTGCATACCTTTTTAATGTTAGATAAAAATAATAAAAACTGTTATTTTTTTTTACTTATCTTAGGCAAGCATATGTTTAGGTCTTTAATGTTGGTTTGTCATTAAAAAATATGAATCATTTAAATAAAATGAAGAGTAAATGTTTTTGTTTCTAAAAGTTTTATGTAAAAATAATTTATTTTCTCAGGAAAAATGGATGCAAATGTAAAAAAAGCTTAGACTGCAACAACATTGTGTGTGAATAATGAATAACATGACATGAGCAAAAAGTAAAAAACTTTGAATTTGAGTTTATTCCAAACTCTACCACACAACCAAAAGATCTGCCATTTGTAAAAACAAACATCTTCGACTTTATAATTATACATATGAATGGAGACACAGTGGTAATGGCCTGAGAGAAAGCGCAACAGACATGGTTGATGACCGGCAAAATATCCATTTACGAGCATGTTTACATTTCAGTTCCATAGAAAATAGATTTTAAAAAATTTTTATATTGAAATAGTAATGTAATTTAATCTTAATACTAGAGCTGAGCAAAAGTGCAATTTTGTGATCGTGGTTTAAACTGCGATTGCAATTTTTCAATTGCTGTGATTGTGATTATTGAGAAGCAGGATATTTGCAAAATATAACGGTAATTTATTGTATACTATCTATACATACCAATATGGTGAACTGTTTGTGAAACTGTGTACTACATACACATTTCAGTGTGAAATTGATTTCCAAACTAAAATATTTAAATCCATATTTTTAATAAAAATATGATTCAGCACTTTGCAAAATGCTTTGTTTATAAAAACATAAGAATAATTTATTAACCTTTAAAATAATTATTCATATAACATTTTTGTATAAAATTATACTCTCATATTTATTTATAAAATCTAAACTATACACAAAAACTAAAACACATTCATCAAAAACAACTAAACTGTGATGTGTTGAAACTAAACTTTAGAATAGTATTCATATTAATGTTTTTGTAAAGTATTTAAATTTGTGTTTAAAAGTAAAAGCATTTTTGCCTTATTTCCGGTAAGATGACTTCTTTTATTTACTTACAAAATTACACTTTACAAAATTGTTGTCAATATCAGAATAGAAATTTGCGTTTTTTAAACATATTCGTTATATTAATTTAACGAAGAAACACTGAAATATACTTTAAATCCAGTGAAAATTAAAAAAAAACACACACAAAAACATCAGCTACCGATCAAACTTTATTTAATAAATATGCTCACATAAAGCACCTAATAATCAAAGCAAATCACATTTTGCAAAATCGCTCCTGCTACCCTGAAAATGTATTTTGTGATTTGATCGACAGTCAAAAGAAAATCTCAATTTTAAGAAGCGCCCGCGTATCGTTGATCGCCGCATCGATATTTTACGAAGAGCACGAATTGCTTTTTATTGCTTGTTGCGATCGCAGTTTATTAGGATAAGTGATCACAGGTCGCGATTGCGATTTTTCAATCACTACGATTAAATCGCAGTGCGATTTTTTCAGCATCTCTACTTAATACTATTAGATTGTAGATGGTATTTGTTAAGTGAGTTCAGGGAATCTTATTTAAAAACACATTTCAGATTTTTAAGGCTGGAATTTTGAAACATTTTATACTCCAGTGATAAGAGATGATATTAAAGAATATTAAAATCATTCAAGTGAAAAAATATTATTAAAATAGTGAAAATGCATTTCAGCCCTTTAGTTGAAGTAGTATTGCACAAAAAGTAAAAATATTTCAAATCTTTTCAACCCCCTAGGGGTGAGTTTCAAGAGTCCTTTCTTATCTCGCACTTACATCACTAAAGGAAGGTCTTTGCCAAATTTGAACGTTTAAAAGTTTTCAGACTCGCTGATTGGTCAGTCAGTCAGGGAGTATATATAGATGCATAGATAAGTACATTAATGCCAGCTTTATACCTTTTGCTCAACCGGCACGAACCCATTAAATTTTTAAATATAACATACATTTATTTTCCTAATTTCAAAGTATTTAACACTGTTTAATTTTTCTGTGTAGGTACAGCTTGCATTTCATCAATAGTATATAAATAACTGCAAGATACATATTTAATTTAATAATTATACATTTTTTTTGTGTTCAACATCCATGCATTTAAATTATCTATAATTTGAATATTAATATTTATAAGAGTAATAAGAATTAATATTTTATTATACAAAGTATTTGTTTACATATATGTAAGTTAGTTACAACATAAGAAATCCTTAAAACCTATAAATAATATTTAATAGAACATGAACTTAATTCAAAATAAAAAAAAAGTTGCGCCTTAAAGCAAAATTGGAAGAAAATGAAGTTTTGCATATATAATAATCTGTAAATTAATTGAGTATGCTTTTCAGAATATTGTTATTTCTTTGGCATCTTATAAAGACTCCTTTATGATTGTCAAATTAAGTTCATAAAAGATGCTTTCTAAACACATGTTCTCTTTATCTAATATTTCCATTTGTTAGTCTATGTTGCAATGGCCGTGCTAACCAATTTCCATCCACTTTGTTCAGAAAATGTATAAGGAGTGGGAAGGGTGTTTGGAAAGGGGGAATAGAATTATGCTTCAGGGAGCAGAATTAAGGTCTGGGGATATTCCCTCGTACAGCATTTTGAAAATCAGTTGCTGAATAAAGAGAAATAGATGTTAATTTTTTTTTTTTTCTGAATGATTTATGCCAATAGTGTTATTCCTGTTTAGCCTGTTCTATGGTTTTAAAATATTTTCTTTGTCTTGGGTATCATGGTGATGAATGTCCGAGTTTTGTATTCGTGAGTGCGTTTTTTTTTTATTTAACATTCTCACGAACTATCTTACCAAAGAGAGTCAGTTTGGAATGTTGAAGAAAAAGAGACTTACAATTGTTTCTTGCTTTTAAATTTATTCTGATGACTAGTTTTTTCTTCAAAAATTCCTCCAGGAGATTAGTGCGTTGCCCTACCACAAGCAAATATTCCATATTCTTGAGTGGACTAATCGATGATATGAAACATTTTGCCCAGTTGCAAAATGTATCCTGCACAATGCATATAGGCAAGAAGAGAGTCTATTTCAGAGAGTATTAATATGTTCAATTCAAGATAAAGCAGGATCTGGCTCATTTAGCTTCAAGACCAATAACTTCAGAGTCAAATCAGATCTGCCACCTGTTAACCTAAATATCATACCAAATGACTCATTCAGTAGGAGCATAATTGTGGTAAACCACAACATTGCTTTGCTAAATATCCTCTGAGTTACATCAGTCAGGACCTGATCCTTATTCATACAATAAAGCTCTGCAAAGAACAAAGTTAAACACTGATTGTATGGGATTAAACATGGTAGATCATTAATGAAGATATGAAAATGTGGGGGGGGTCTTAATATATACCCCTGCCCTGAGGAACACATCTTTTTGGTGGAAAGGATGAGCTTAGCTCAACGTTGATCAAAACTTGCTGCTCTATGTCACTAAGATACCACCTAAATAGGTTAAGAATTTTCTTTCTAACACCAAAGTGTTCTATCTTACAGCATAATGCTGTGGTCCACAGAGTTGAAGTCAGATGTATCTAATATTGGAAGACCGCTTGTGACATTTTATAACAATCTATGACTGGTCAGTGCAATTCCAAATAAAGACAGATTTTGATGTTTTTTAAAGATTATTACCAACAAAGACTTTTGGCACACTCTATCAAAAGCTCACCTTGGAGGCTTTATTTTTTTTTAAAGAAAGTCTATGAACTCTAACTATATGTTATGAAATTCTAGTACTTATATAATATTTTTTTTAAAAGGGATTATTTAACTCAATGTATTTATCTCTTTTATTTTTTTAAAATAATATCTTTATTTTTGAGTTCCATGAGTTTCTTTATGCCCTCAACACTATTTCTGAGCACATTTTAATGCATGCATTAGATATAATAGTTAATTATCATATTTAGGAAGTACCTGTTTTCATCAGCATAAAACAAAGGAGGACCTACCAAATTGCTTTATTTGACACTATTCTTTGAAAATTACTTAATTTGATATGTCTTTTACTGATCCAGTTACTTGATAACTACTTGTTAATTGAGTGTAGTCGGATACCATAATGCAGTTTCCCTTGATAATATGTATTCATGTAGGTTTTGTTATAAATTAATCTTAAGTGTCAAAGTAACTTAATCAATGTTTTTTTTGTCATCTGCATTTCTTCCAGTTCATTTATTTGGAGTTTTAATGAACCTTTGTTCTTAAGAATTTTTTTTATTTCTCTTATTTGATAGCAACATTATAATTGCCAAGAAAACTTCTAAAATAGATAAAAATAATTTTTTATATAGTTAAACAAATATGTTACAATCTAAAAACAGAATCCAAAAACGTGTGTGTGGTCACTTGAGTCATTCTTCATGTAAGATAGACAATAATGAAAATAAATAAGCTACAGTACATATTCGTTGTCACCTATAATGACAATTCCTTATCGTTAAAAAGCCCATATCTTGTATATCCCTTTCGGGATATACAAATGAATAACATTACGAAAAAGCTAATTGAAAGGATATTCCTGAACAGTAGTTCACAACAGTCAACAGGATAAACAACTAAAACCTGAATGTTTATCCTGTTTTGAGATTACCCTTTTGGGGAAAATTTACATGCCATTGCGTAGCTAGATATATATATGTTGTGGTCCTCTTGATTGTGGCGTCAATATAGGTTAGTTTTTTACAGTTTACGCGTATTGGTTTAATAAATAAATGTCTGATTTGTATACATTCAATATTTTTCTAACCTGTTAAAGAATGTGTTAATTTCTTATTTATTTTACTGCAGAAGGGGCTTACAGTGACCTAACCAAGCCTCCTGTTAAATCAATTTCTATATTATTTGGATAAATTGAATGGAATATTAGCAAGTAGCAACTAAAATATCGGTTTGTTTGTTTGTTTATAATTTTCACAATAAATTCTTCATGAATAATTCAAATATACAGTTAAATTGAAACATCACCCGTTTATAAATGACTTCGTTTGAATAGACGTTTTCTAGTTACTTTATGACTTACATAAATAGTTTGAAAACCACTTTTAAGTAAATTGAATCATTACTTTAAGACTGAATTCAAGAGGCTTGGATGTTTCAAGTGAGTTGTAAAATAGGTTAACTTAGCCAAACCTACTTCAATTTGCGATATAAACGGTAAAAAAAAAACTTGGTTTAGAATGAATGAATCAGCTGATAAGCTTTTTTTTTGGCAATGTTTTTACTAAAAAAAAAAATTCTGTCAAAATAAGAACACACACAAATCTTATGGAAAAGGAGCTTCATTCAAATCCTTTCAACTTTTAGTATTAATTTATTTATTTATTTTTAAATACATTACATAGTAAAAGAAACTCCAAATGGTATTGGTTTTACATTACATACAATAAAATAATTTTTAATAAACAAATTCTTTACAGCTACAATATATTTAAAACAACAAAGCAAAGCAAGCGAAAATAATAAAAGAAGAACTAAATATGTTAATCACATTGGAATATTGATAATATGTTTTTGCCAGCTGACCTGTTATACACCTAAAAACTATGGTTTGGGCGATGTGGCCTTTCATAAAATGTGTATTTGTGGTGGGTTGTTCATTATGTTGAACAGAAGTGTACTACTGTCGATTTTTCCATTAATTAATGTTCAGAATAAATTTACAGGATTTATTCTGAACATTTTCCAGATGCATAATTTGACACTAATATGGTGACCACTGACCACACTACACAACTGTGTTACCTGTTTTCTAAAATTCTGCAAACTAAACTATTGTACAGATTTTTTATGGCTTTAGTTGAATTCGTTAGAGTTCTTTCTAATGAATCCTAGCATTTGAAAAGTTTAATACAATATTGTCTACATGTGCATTGAAATTCAACCCTCGGTCAAATACCGGGTGTACCGAAATTCCGTTTCCATATTTGGAGGGTCTATTCTACATATGAAAATGCTACAAAAATTTACTATGACGTGGGTCTAGAAAGCTTTGTTTTCAAGATAAAGGGTGTTCAAATTTTCAATATTTTTTAGTTTTTTCTTACATTTTTAAAGATATTTAACTGAAATTTGGCACACGATAAATCTCATTTATGTCTATAAAGTGGCCGTAATACGTTTTAAAAATTATACAGAGTAAATTTTTTTGGGGTCAAAAGGGTCACGACTTTTTGGAGGCCCCGAAAAATTTGCTGTAGCAAAACTTACAAATTTTATATCTCTTGGACTTTTTTGATATCTTGCATCATTTTGATCTGTTTTAAAACTGGATATTTTAAAGGGTTTTTAGCTTGTAATTTACATAATAAAAGATGATTGTAGATAATAAAAGCTGATGTTAAATTAAAATTGTCCATGTTTTAAAGAAGTTGTTGTTACTACAGTATATTTTTTCAGAAGTTCGAAGGGATTGTAACCCCAAGAAAAGTTACACCCAGTATAGTTTTCTTAAATGTATTCTGGTCATTTTATAGGCATTAATTACAGTTTATTGTGTGTTAAATTTGAATTAATTATCTCTAGAAATGTAAGAGGCACTTCAAAAAAACTGAAAAAATGTTTAATATTTTAACACCCCATATATTGAAAGCTTTTTCCAGACCCATGTTCATAGAATTTCTTTTTTATCATCTCATGTAGAATAGCCCCTCCAAATATGAAAGTGGAATTTCTAGACATCCTCTATAACACCTAAATTATTAAAAGTTCCTACTTATACTAAGAAATGGTTATTTAGAACATAATTATTTTATTTTTTTAAGTATATTGTAGCATAACATTTGGAGTTTTTTTACTCTGTAGTGTATTAAAGAATAAATAAATTATACTCGATGGGAACTAGTCAAAGGTGAAATTTCATGAATTTACATATTTGAATATTCAATTTTTAAAAGATTTTAGTCCCCGTGTTCCAAAATTATCTAGGTCTAATTGAATTAACCAAGAGCCGTCCACTTTATTTACAATACAGGAAAACTTGATTTCGTCTACATAAAGAAGACACTCGCAGTATTGAGATGCGCACACATCGTTTACAAATAGCAAAAGTAATATATATATATATATATATATATATATATATATATGTATGTATGTATATATATGTATATGTATGTATGTATGTATGTATGTATATATATATATATATATATATGTATGTATGTATATATATATGTATATATATATATATATATATATATATATATATATATATATATATATATATATATATATATATATATATATATATATATATATATATATATATATATGTATGTATGTATGTATGTATATATATATATATATATATGTATGTATATATATATATATATATATATATATATATATATATATATATATATATATATATATATACAGGGTGTCCCGAATTGCAGTGTCCAAACTTTAACAGCGCATTTTGCATTCAAAATAAGCCCTAATTTTCTATATAAACATATATCGGCAAATGATTCGTTTTCGAAATACAGGGTTTTAAAGTTTTAAGAAAAAAATTGTTTTTTAGTCATAACTTTTTTATTACTTGAGATATTGTTATTAAATTTGGTAAACATCCTTGGAGTAACAAAAGGCATTTTTTGATTTGAAATATTTTTTAATTTTTCATCAGTGGCGTCCGTACGGGATTTTTTATTGAATATTCTTGAAGAAAAAATGGTACTCTACTGCTTTTTCGGAAAACAAAAATCATTCCTAAAATCCCCACTCAGTTTGGAGCAAATTTGATCCCTTGTCTTTTTTTCGTGCGGTGTAAGGATTTCGAGTAAAAAACTAAGAACCATTTTTATGTATGGCATAGTTAAAATTTCCATTATTGTTAATTTCAGTAGCAAAACCTTTAAGGTGGGATTGTAACAGGAAGGTTTTAAAATTATTTGGTTTCCGATATTTATTTCATGCATTCCGGGTGAGTTCATAATTTTTGAACAACGTATGTAGGGTTTCTAAAATAAAAGCTTGTCTGACAACTAAGGAGAGATGACGTCATCGACCCGTTGTAATGGAGATTTGCATTATGTTTGGGTTATCAGGGTGACATCGCAGAAGTTAGCAGGCAACCTATTAAAATCTAATGTCCTTGGTACTTACCATCATTCCTTCATTGTCGACTCTTGGTATGCCATGATTGCATTTTTGTGATAATTGAACAATTGCTAGGTTCGTCTTTAAAGTATGACAGATGAGTTTATAATTCTAAAATCGTCGATTCATTTTGTAAAACGGTAATTAGAATTAATTCAATTTTGAAGATGATGCTTCATTTTACAGAAACTACTCTGTATTAACTAAGTTCGTAATTAATTTTACAAAAACTAGAATCCATAACTTTTATTAACTTAGATCGTGAAAAAAATTTATAGAACACTTTAAATATCATTAAGGATTAATGTGGGCCTTAAAATTCACAATAATTGCTCGAAATGAGCTCCTCTAACTTCGACACATTTTCGGCATCTGCTCTTAACTGTGTCAGTGGCATGACGTATAAAATTCGTATTGGCTCGCAAAGTTTCACAGGCTTGCTCTATCCTTAGAATCAGTTCTTCTCTTGTATGAACTGGTCTGGAATAAACTAAATTTTTCAAATAACCCCACACAAAGAAGTCGACAGGTGTGAGGTCAGGGGAACGTGGTGGCCAGGCTGTAGCTCCTAATCGTCCAATCCACCGTTCTGGATAATTATTATTTAACCACTCGCGATTTACAAGTGCAAAATGCGCGGGAGCCCCGTCCATTTGAATCCAGAATTCGTTTCTAAGATTTAGAGGAATATTTTCTAGATATTGAAACAACTCATTTTGCAGAAAATCATTAAATAACTGTCCATCTAGGCGTGGTGGTAGAATATGGGGCCCGCAAAAAATTTCATTTATTACACCACACCAAACATTAACAGAAAATTCTTGCTGAAATGTTCTAGTTCGTACAACACGTGGATTGTCATGGCTCCAGATTCGTAAATTATGGAAATTTACTGAGCCGCTTCGGGTAAATGTGGCTTCATCAGTCCATAAAAATTTTTTTGAGAAGTTGTCGTCTTCCTCTATTTGGCGCAAAATCCAATTGCAAAAACTGACACGTTTCTCGGCATCACCAGGTTGTAAGTTTTGAACTGGCTGCATCTGAAATGGCTTCCTGTGATCTTTCCTCAAAACGCGATGAACCTTATTTTTAGAAACAAAAACTGCGTTGCTTGTAAATTATGAGCTGCTCTTCGTAGGCTTAATGTCCTATCGTTGTCAAACTTATATAAAATTATGTTTCAATATTGTTCATTTCTCCTACCTTCGTTTCTCTAATTCTTTTTCCGTCCGAAATTCCTAAACATTAAATGCGTTTTAATGAAAACTTGTTTGCAAGGTTATCTTCTATTTGGAAATCTTCGTTGGTATTCCCGTACTGCTGCATTTGTATTTCCATTACAGAAACCATAAACGAAATGAATATCCGCATACTCAAAGTTACTGAATAACATCATTTTGAAATCACTAGTTAGACTGATAATTACCTTTTTGTATAAACTGTAATGTACCTGACATTTATTTACTCTAAAAACTCAAATGTCACACTTTAAAGACGAAACTAGCAATTGTTCAATTGTCACAAAAATGCAATCATGGCATACCAAGATGTTAAAGGTTTTGCCACTGAAATAATTAACGATAATGGAAATTTTAACTACGCCATACATAAAAATAGTTTTTAGTTTTTAACTCGAAATCCTTGCATCGCACGAAAAAAAGGCAAGGGATCAAATTTGCTCCAAACTGAGTGGGGATTTTAGGAATGATTTTTGTTTTCAGAAAAAGTAGTAGCGCACCATTTTTTCTTCAAGAATATTCAATAAGAAATCCTGTACGGACGCCACTGATAAAGAATTAAAAAATATTTCAAATCAAAAAATGCCTTTTGTTACTCAAATGCTGTTTACCAAATTTAATAACAATATCTCAAGTACTAAAAAAGTTAAGGATAAATAACAATTTTTTTCTTAAAACTTTAACACCCTGTATTTCGAAAACGAAGCATTTGATGATATATGTTTATATAGAAAATTAGGGCTTATTTTGAATGCAGAATGCGCTGTTAAAGTTTGGACACTGCAATTCGGGACACCCTGTATATATATATATATATATATATATATATATATATATATATATATATATATATATATATATATATATATATATATATATATATATATATATATATATATATATATATATATATATATATATATATATATATATATATATATATATATATATATATATATATATATATATATATATATATATATATATATATATATATATATATATATCTATATATATGTTTAGGAATTTTGGACGGAAAAAGAATTAGAGAAACGAAGGTAGGAGAAATGAACAATATCGAAACGTAATTTTATATAAGTTTGACAACGATAGGACATTAAGCCTACGAAGAGCAGCTCATAATTTACAAGCAACGCAGTTTTTGTTTCTAAAAATAAGGTTCATCGCGTTTTGAGGAAAGATCACAGGAAGCCATTTCAGATGCAGCCAGTTCAAAACTTACAACCTGGTGATGCCGAAAAACGTGTCAGTTTTTGCAATTGGTTTTTGCGCCAAATAGAGGAAGACAACTTCTCAAAAAAATTTTTATGGACTGATGAAGCCACATTTACCCGAAGCGGCTCAGTAAATTTCCATAATTTACGAATCTGGAGCCATGACAATCCACGTGTTGTACGAACTAGAACATTTCAGCAAGAATTTTCTGTTAATGTTTGGTGTGGTGTAAT
Organism: Kuschelorhynchus macadamiae; assembly: GCA_030620095.1. NCBI lineage: Eukaryota > Metazoa > Arthropoda > Insecta > Coleoptera > Curculionidae > Kuschelorhynchus > Kuschelorhynchus macadamiae. The sequence goes on along the minus strand of JAUTXW010005367.1, from coordinate 1,338,834 downwards.
AAATGAAATTTTTTGCGGGCCCCATATTCTACCACCACGCCTAGATGGACAGTTATTTAATGATTTTCTGCAAAATGAGTTATTTCAATATCTAGAAAATATTCCTCTAAATCTTAGAAACGAATTCTGGATTCAAATGGACGGGGCTCCCGCGCATTTTGCACTTGTAAATCGCGAGTGGTTAAATAATAATTATCCAGAACGGTGGATTGGACGATTAGGAGCTACAGCCTGGCCACCACGTTCCCCTGACCTCACACCTGTCGACTTCTTTGTGTGGGGTTATTTGAAAAATTTAGTTTATTCCAGACCAGTTCATACAAGAGAAGAACTGATTCTAAGGATAAAGCAAGCCTGTGAAACTTTGCGAGCCAATACGAATTTTATACGCCATGCCACTGACACAGTTAAGAGCAGATGCCGAAAATGTGTCGAAGTTAGAGGAGCTCATTTCGAGCAATTATTGTGAATTTTAAGGCCCACATTAATCCTTAATATCTTAAATCTTATATATAGATATATATATATATATATATATATATATATATATATATATATAAATATAAATAATATATATATATATATATATATATATATATATATATATATATATATATATAAATATAAATAAATATATATATATATATATATATATATATATATATATATATATAGATATATAGATATATATCTATCTATCTAGATATATCTATATATATATATATATATATATATATATATAGTAATAATGTAAGACTTAAATCATGACAGTTGTACAGGGTCTTCCATTATGATGCCAGTTAAACAAAAAACAAGGTAATTACCTGCATTTCGTATTAATATGTTCAATTAAATAGGTAGCAAAACGATTTCCGTTTTTTTTTCTTTGACTGGCATTATAAGATAGCTTATCAAAAACTAAGATAGGAATGTGAAAGATATTTTGCTTTAGGTCCAACAGTTCAGGTGCTATGACGGCTCAAAGAAGCAAAAATGTCAATTTTCAAACATCAATAAATCAAAAACAGTTGAAGATGGACATAGTGCCCTTATTAGAATTGGCCATAGAATCCAAAAATGTAATAATGTATAGGGTGTTCCGTTTAATAAACGCAACATCCTTGGCGTAAGTCTTTTGTTTCTCATTCAATTGTTATTTTGTTACGATTTTCGAATTCTCCGAGCTAAAATACATCGATTGGCTATTTTGAATTTCTTGAGAAATACGGGTCAAAAAAATACCGGTTTTCCTCCTCGGTGGAAGACCCTGTATATTAAACCGATAATAATTAAAATTAAGGCCTTTTTTTCTAGGATAGACAATAATATTTTATCCTCTGCCTTTAATGAAAGTATATGGTCACACTACTATTGGTAGCTTGTTTTGTACAAATTCTTTCTGGTGCATGTTACAAAATTATTTTTGGTGATAATATTGTCAATGTTTTTAAGAAGCTAAGTTGATGTGACAAAAAAAAAGTACTATCCTCAATAAATTAGGTGAACAATACCTAAAACGATAAAAAAATGCTTACTAACTAATTTTATACATTTTTACTAAATTATTTCTCCTCCACCTAAGGATTATTGTGTTTTTTTAATTTCTCAACTCTGGTTCTCTGTTGTCAAAGAGAATTGTTTAAAATTTCATGTGACCCTTTTGAAAATCATTGAATAACACTGAATTTATTTTGAGTTAAACTAAGTACCTATATATAAACTTTAAAAGTGCCAGTACGTAAATAAATATAAAAGCCTTTTTATATATTAAATAATCCTCATTGAGTCGAGGTTATATTATCCTTTACTTCTCTCCTGTTGATAGTCAATTTATTGTATTTTTGGGGTTTGGCAACATTTCTTTTTCAGGTAACCAACTTTAAGAGACTTTAAGGTAAACTGTAACTACCACTGTTTACACTTTAATGATTTTACATCCTCTAGTATTCTAAGTTTAAAAACATTTCTTTTTTTATTTATTTAAGTCTATAAAACAGTGGCGGCCGTGATGTGTTTAAATAGAACATCAAGACAGGTTAAACGGAAGGTAAAATTAAACAAAGAATTCTAAAATTTCTCTCTATTTTTTTTTATATTCTTTCCCTTTTCCGTATCATAGGAGGGTAACAATTGGGAGTAGAGTTAAATGGTATTAAAGTATAAGGACGGGATAGGTTATAAAGATTATAGAGATATGCATACAAGATTTAAAAATTTCGCGGCTTTACTAAGTTTAATTTAGAAAATTCTAGAAGCCTTTTTACCTACTTTGTTTTTATCTAAGTTTCTTTATTCTTAGGTGAGACACACATGGCTTAATAGTTTTAATAAATGAGGGGCTATATGATTTTTGAATATAATTTCAAACGACCAAAGTGCGCCCCTCAGCCCTGCGCAATGATTTAATGGTTAAAGACATTAAATGTGTTGAATTATGGTGTAAGTTACTAACTGTCATGCTTTTGTTTGATTTGTTTAAAAATTAAACTATTATTTTGGGATATTTTGGTGGGTCTTTTTCAATTGATCATATCAAGCAGCCGCTACTGTTATAAATTTGAAATTGAATATTGTATCTTTATATTTATAACGAATTTATCTTTTCTCAACTTTGTTTGATTTCTGCTTGTGATATAATATTTTACTAGGTATCAGGCATTTTTCCTAAAGGACACGGGTTTGTGGTGCGTTACAGATCTTTCTCAAATTTTGATGTTAAGGTAAACAGCAATAGTTAGAGGTCAGGGAGGCCTGGTATAAAGTACCTGTCATATTTTTTACTAGACAACTTTTAGCTAAGTAAAAATATTTAATTGAATAAGACTTTTCGTTGTTTTCTAGATGTTTTTTAACTAAAAGGTTCTCTTTATCAATTTCTAAAAATGAAAACGAAAAACAAACTTTTATGAACCATTCATAAGTAGCAAAACAAATCGAGCAAAGAAGCATTTGGAGGAATTAGCTGCCATGCAATTTTGATGATACCCTGCAGTCTATAGACGGAGTATAGGGGGATACGATATTTTGACTTAAGGTTGAAAAACATAAAACCACTAATTTGTATGTTATATTAGTAAATATGATTGTGTTAAATAAAACATAAAATAACCGAGGCTGGCTTAGGAATAAAGAAATATTGAATTTCTTGTGTTGCACACTTCCAAACCGAATTTTTATTTGTGTATTTACCTATTGTTTTGAAGGCACATCGATCCATTCCTATAATAAATTTTCAGTAAAAATATTTAAGCTATGTTTGGTTTAGTATTGTAATAGGATTAATTAATATTTACAGATTAGTTATGGGAATTTATTTTAATAAAAAATTTTTAATTTTAATTAATTTATATAAAGTAAATAAATTCTTTAAATTAGATTTACACTCTTAATATAACTATCCAGCAGTCTCGTTTAATATTTCCGTTAATAAATATGACATTAAAATCAGTTTATTAAAATTTTCTCTAATATTTTCCCATTTTATAGTTCTTACAAACTATTGCCAATATATACTATAATACTACATTATTGCTATTCTCTTTACAGGGAAGTATTTTAGTCGAGAAAAAATCACCAATTTGCATTTGCCAGATCCTGAGAAACATTGCTATTCGGCCCTCGGTCTGTCTGTATGCGGCATAGCATATCCAATTGACCCAACATTTTGGTGAAAAATCAGTGTCATGATTGTAATATTATGGCGGCCTCACAAAATCTTAAAAGAATCATTAAGAAACTGCTTGAACGAAAGAATGGATTTCAAACTTTGCGCAAAAATCAAATGTGATTTAAGATACACTGGTAAAAATTTGGTGAAGCAATTATGACAGAATAAAATTGCCGCCTAAAATGTTTCAGTAGGTACCACAAAACTCATTATTCAGATGATTTGAGATTTTGCACAAAAATCAAGTGTGAATCATGGACAAACTGATAAAAAAAATATAAGTGTGAGTCTATAATATAGTATATATTATAGTTTTGCTGTATTATGGCAAAAAAAATATCTTATTAAAACGTTTATATATTCTGTAAAATTTCATTTCCTAAAATAAAGCTGCTTTTTATGGAGGAAAAAATAATAAATGTCATTTTATTTTTATAGGCAATGTAAATAAATAAATGTAATATTTATAGACGAGAATAATTTACAACAAATAAAAAATCAGTAAATTCGCAACTTCCATCTTACAGAATTCCACTACACATGCGTAAACATTTTATGAATCCATAGTTGTTTGGTAATAATACCAAATAATTTGTTTTTTTTTTGTACTTAGTGGAATTCTGTAGGAGGGAGTTATAGGTAAAGCAAATTTACTTTTTTTTCAAGTGTGTTAAATATTCCTTTAATTATAGAATGTTTAACACAATTTTTCTTTTAAGCAGTAAACTTAACATACATAAGCAGCGTGAATAATTATTTTGCACACATTTTCTTCACTTAATTACGAAACATGGCAATCTAAATCTTATTTTCTCTATACATGATCTTAATCTACAACTATAAAAATGGATCAAAAAATTTTAGGTCAAACATGAAGGGATTTACAGGCTAGTGTTTAATCTGTTAAGAATTACTAAAATTATACTTCAGAAAATTTTGACAGACAATTTAATTAAACAGATATTTAAAGTGTTCAAAATTGGGTGCTTAAATAGGTATTTGTTGTTAATAGTAATTCATGTGTAATTATTAAAAATTAAGAACACTCCAAGGTATGAACGTAAACTTTAATTTTTTTCTTTAAAATTGTCGCACTGTGTCTTAACACAGAAGTTTTATAAATAATAAAAATGTAGTCGAAAAAATGTATTGTCCCTTTTGTTCATGTGATGAACAAAATACATTTATTTTCTATAAATATCACCAGGAAAATAGTAATCTAATAATAATTGGATTTATTGTAATAAAAAAATCGGTAAATTAGCTTTACCCTGAACATCCCCTTTATTGAATCTTTACATTTATTAAGAAAATGAAATATAATTTGTAAATGTACTGTACATATTGATGCTGAACTCAACATCGTCATGCTTTCTTTTTCTTTATAAAATAAAGGATTCATAACGAGGGAAATTCCGGGTAACGCTAATTTACCGATTTTTTTTTTAATATTTAATTTATTTTTCTATTATTAATATCACTATTGTTTTTAAATGTGTTCAGATTATTTGTTGTGTTTAGATTGACAAACAAAAATCATTTTTGGCTTTTTCGCAACTGAATACAAAATTTAACTTTAAATTAACTGAAGCAAATATTTAATAAAATTACATATATTTTCATGTAGATTAGTCTGTCTACGGAATCTTTTGATACATAATATAATATTATTGTTTATATTATGTATCGAAACATTCCGTAGATAGACTAGTCTACATGTTGATATATGTAATTTTATTAAATATTTGCTTCAATTAATTTAAAGTCAAATATTTTTATTCAGTTGCGAAAATGCCAAAAAATCACTATTTTTATTAACGTTTGTTTTGTAATTTTATTTATGGTCTAAAAAAATTTCCTCTAAAAGAGTTTTCATTTCAGAAAATGGAATATCCTTTCTTTTCCGATTTTTTTTAACAATTCATTAGAGCATCATTTTTATCTAATTTTTATTTTTTTAATTTAAGATCCATTCGATAAGTTAGTTTTTTAATAGTAATTTTTTAACATTTTATTAGGACAGCATTTTGCATTTTTTTAAAAATGTTACCATTCCATACCCATAACACGACCGTTGATTATTTATTCAGCAAAATTTAAAGTCAGTTAAATAAGTAGTACTATGCCGCTCACAGGCAAAACCGACGAAAATGGGAAAACATATTTTTGAGTATCTAGCGACCCTAAAATGCCAAGATCTGCATAAATATCAAAGGGTGTTTTTTTCACGAACATAAAACTTCTCACTTACGGGGGAAATAATAAGCCTTAATATGAGTTTTATCTTTTGCTACAATATTTATTTTATTTACCCATTTGAATTTGATTTTATGATTATAGTTTTCTTAGTATGTTAAACTAATAAAACGAAGATCTGACAACCTAGCAACTATAACGTTTATAATGTGTAGCGTACACTTTTCTTTCATACTCTTAAGAGATTTAAATTTGATTTTTAGGTAGGTCATTTAATGTATGTTATGACTGCGGTGTCTCACAAAAGGACATTTTTCTACTTCAATTTTTGTAAATGATAGTACCTTTGCTCAAAGATATCTGGGGACAAGAAAAAAAAATTAATAAAATATTCACTGAAAGTGTGCAGTCAGAATTTTTAATGCTAGTTTACTCCTGGCCTCCATGACTTGCTGCTGCCTTTTGCTTTTTACACTAATCTAAGCACCTCAAATTAGTTCATCAATCGTACAAATATAATTACGGTATTAGACAAACCTACCTAATAATATGTCGTCATATTAGAATTTGCTTTTTTAGTTATTTTTTCCAAAGCTGGGAAGTTACACATTACCAATATATTTGTTGAGATGTAATCAATTACAAATACTTTTTAAGCAAATGTACTTAGATTATGTACAAAGTTATATACAGGTTGTTAATTAACACTTTGTCATAAGATTCCTTTCATGTAAATAATAAAAAAGTTATATTAATAGAGGGCCTCACAAATCTTTAGTTTTTAGGTACAAGTTATTGAAAATACTTTATATATATATATATATATATATATATATATATGTATATATATATATATATATATATATATATATATATATATATATATATATATATATATATATATATATATATATATATATATATATATATATATATATATATATATATATATATATGCCTTCTGAATAAGCTGATTCATGTATAGTCTTGAAGTCATTGCAAAAATCGAACACTCGGTATATCAAGAAGTCATTGTCAGAAGTATCCTCTATAAGCCAGATTACAAAGCTACTATAAAAGATTGTTCGTGGTAATAGATATAAGAAAAAAAAAATGAATGATCTCAAGATAAGAAATATCCAAATATAATTTTTTCCCATTAATTTGTGCCGTTTTAATCATTATTATCACTTTTATTCTTAACCTTATTTTATTCTTTCATTACTGAATGCTTGATATGACAAGAAACATCATTTGGAAATCAAAATAAAGTCTTCTAATAATGAAATTACATATTTTGTATAGAAGAATGTGTTACAAACAAAGGGAAATTAAAACAAAAAAAAAATCCTATAACAGTTAAAGGAAAATATTGTACAAATTATTTGCCTTTGTTTAATTGCATTGTCAATAGACACCTGATTAAATATTTTTCAGCTTTCAATAATTCTCTCCTAATTCTAAGAACAGCCAAACAAAGCAGGCTATTTTTCAAGTAACTCTTGATAAAACAATTGAATTTTTGTTGCTATAGGGAAGGGAAGCTATCAGATTTGATAGTTTTTATTATTTTAAAAAATGGGGTTGCCATAAAGTTTTATTTAGTATTTAAGAGAGAATAATATTGGTGCCAAAGGTTAAGAGAAATGTTCCCTGTTCGCAATTATTTAACTATTTTTTAAAGCATTTACGAGAAAAGGATGGTTCACTAAATATCAAACCGGGACATGAAGAAAAAAAAGCGCAAGTACGCAATCAAATATTACCTGTGTTAGAGAGATTTTCTTAATCCTCACCCTCCGTAAAAATAGTAAGTAGCAGAAAAATGTGAAAGTTTTGAATAATCAACAAGCTTCAGTTAGAAGAAAAATCAAATGCACAGCTTTAAAGAAATATATTATCAAAAAATTGCCGTTAATAGATTAAAAAGAGTAGAAAGGTGTGAAAAGTTTCTTTCAGATGCAGAGAAGACATTCCAAAAATTTGGTTCAGGTGAAAAATAATTTTCTTGTGTGACCTCCTAAAAACTCACAAAACAACCGAGTTTACTCTACAGCTCAAAAGAAATCACAAATTCCTTTAAACGTGAGACCACTTTTCTAAATCTGTAATGGTGTTGTTAGCCATATCTCAAGTAGGAAAAACCAGATTAATTTTCGTTGAATGTGGAGTTAAAATAGACTCAGACATCAATCATTCTTTCAACAAGACATTTTAAGCAAAGTGCTTCCGGCGTTTGAGCAGTTATCAGATTATTATACCTTTCAGCAAGATGGTGCCCGGTCCCACACCTCTGCGAGTACAATAAGGTATCTACAAGAATATTGCCCAGATTTTATACAACCTGATTTTTGGCTACTAAATAGCTGGGACTTGAATCCGGTTGACTATTTTATGTGGGGACTCTGGAATCCATGATTTATAGTAACAATAATATTGCATCATTCATTTTGTAGCAGGAAAGTAAATGTTATACCATTTTCCGTAGAACGCGAATGCCGGTCTCTCAGAAGCCATGTCGTATCCGGGATAATTCTGGAAATACAATCCATGGGTTCCAATGTCATAGGACATATACTAGTATCGAACAGTTAAGAAATAGAATTATTGAATTGCTATATTGATAATGCTATTAACCAATGGTGAAGAAGACTTCAAGGTATTGTCACAAATAATGGTGATCATATTCACAATTTGTTCCTTTAATTGTAAATTTTTTATTACATTTCCCTTTCATTAAAACAAGTATTTCAATTCAACATAATTTCATTAGAAGCTTTTCTTTCAATTACCGAAGGATGTTTCTGGTCATACTAGTATTTAGTAATAAAGGGTTGAAATAAGTTTAAAAATAAATCTAATAATAATGATTTAATGGGCGTAAATTAATTTGGAAATAATTACATAGAATATTTCATAATTTGGAATAATTTATTATTTTTCTTAAGTCAACAAACGAACAACGAAACAACTTTTATGGAAGTTTTATATGTCTTATAGAGGATACTTTCGATATAATGGCTTTTTGATATACCGAGTGTTCGATTTTTCCAATGACTTTAAAGTGTGTGCTTTACATAAAAGTCCGTGAATTTTTTTAGCTACACATGCATAAGCCCGTCCAGAAGACATGAACCTCAAAATTATTTCTATATAGGGTTGCCAGAAGTCCCGATTTTTGAAAATAAAAATCTGGCATCCTTATTTTAATAAGAGAATTTTTCTGCCAAGTGTAAGACATCAATTAACACAACATGATAGATAAACACAGGCATGAAACGTTATCCCCTGTATTCACTAAAGAGGTGGTTTAAGAGTTAGTCCGGATCTAGTGGCCATGGCACTCTTAGTTCGCCAGTTGTTTCGCTTATGTCACAGTCATTTTGTAATTGTGACATTTAGAACCATTATTTGTTCAAGTGTTGAAAATGTCATCTTAAACCTATAACTGTCAAGTTAGACCTGGTCTAAATTTAACCCTTTTTAGTGTATACGGGGGTATATGTTTAATTGTTTATATTTTTTTGCTAAACTACGGGTATCAAAACTTTTTGACCAGGGTGACTTGACCACTAATTCAGTAACATCGTATAAAATGTCTATGAGTTGCCACAAACCTGTAAGATCAGTGACTTGTCCTTTATGCTTCTTTTCATTGGTCTGTAAAGATTGCAACTAAAACTGACATTTTGTTATTTTTGTTTAATGGGTTAGTCTTATTACTCTAAAAGTATTTAACCCGTATGTTAAATTGCCAAACCCTAAAGCATCTGAAAGCCTTGGTCTTTTGAGGATATTATGTGGTCTTATTCGGTCTATTTTTTCAGAATAATTGATCTGGATCAAGTATTGCAAGAATGTACTTACTTATGCAAACAAGATGGTAAGTCTAGTTACGGCTAGACGCTCTTCACCCATTTCAGCCAGAACTAAGGATAAAATGGAACTTTGTTCAAATAGTTTAATATTAAAATAATGTTTGAAAATTAACTTCTTGTAATATCAAGTTATCGTCATTTACAAGAATAGTATAATATACAAAAAGATTTTTTTCAACATTAAAAAACAATTATTTTTATTTTTGACTGACAAAAACATTTTGGTGGAAGTTTTATTAATGCTGTTTTGTTTTTCACCATTCTGCGTGGTCTTCTTGCTGTTCATAGGATGAACCAAATGGGAAAGCCAAGGAGAATGGTGAGGTAACCCGCCGGAGATCATCTGAGTAAGTATTGTTTTTTTGATATTTTTTAAAAATAATTGTCACATAATAAGAATAATAATAATAATAATTCTTAATTTGTTTTTCTCATATTTTAATTTGCGGTGGATATTCTCTGCTTATTTTAAAAGTCCATTTTTATTAAAAATAACACGAAATTTGTGCAAGTGTTGCCCGCACCATAAAATAAAGGCAATTATTAAAAAAGACTTTTATCCAATTAATGTTTAATAACTGTCTCAATTTCACAATTCATTGTCGAAATTATATTGATACTGTGCTACAGAAACATTTGGTACTAATATAACGCTAATGTCCAAAGTAAATAACCAGATATTGAAACTTTATGGCTTCAGTGGTCAACTTTATATTTATCTTTTATGATTTCGAAGATATGACTCAAAGTTGGATTTTTAAAATGTGACACCCTGTATATTTTTCAACATCTCGACTAGATATTAATTTTACCTTCTCACTCGCCTTTTTATCAATGCCATACACTTTTTTTTTCAAAATTAAGTTAATATATATAAAAACTAATAAATGAGTAACTTATCGATAACGAAATAAAATCTTTGTTCAAACATTAATAAAATAAATACCTAATTAAATTCCGAAACCAAACAATAGTTTCGGATAATACGTAATTATTTATCAATCAATAAAAAATATCTGAAAGTCCGTTAATACGTTTAAATGACATTTTCATTAACGTATTAGTAACTAATAAAATTTCGTTATGGTGTACTTTGAATGTCGAAAAGATAGTGTCGCTGCATCCTATTTGTATTTTGAGATATGTCGATCGACATCAACTGAATAATTGTTAATTTGGAAAGTTAAAACAGATTTTAGGTTCTTCTTGTAGCAGTACAGAAATTTGTATTTGTTCAATATGGTTTTAACTTTTTTTTGATGCATTCCAACATTATTGCGTATTTCTCTTGTTGAAGCCTTAGGATTGATTCGACACTTGCAAGTGTATTTATTTCGTCTGCCGATTTTCTTTGTAGTGTGAATGAGTGTTTTGAGCCGAGGTTTAGTAAGCGAACCATATGTTTCTAAATTCCGCTTTAACTTTTTGTTAACGATTATTTATTTATGTAATAAATGATAACAAATTAATAAGTAGTTAATTTACTTTTTTATTAGCTTTTTAATAATGAATTATTGTTTGGGCAAGGGTAAGTTAGAATATTTAATATTGAACTTCATTTTTAGAAAAAAAAAGTTTATTGTATTGGAAGGTAAATTAATTTCTAGTCGAAATGTTGAATGGTGTCTTCGAAATTATAAAACATAAAACTTGACGTTTTTTCTATCTTAATTATTAACCCAGATTAATAAAAAAATGACAAAAATTGAAAAATGCTCTGTATATCAAAAACAAACCGAAGTAACCTTGATCTGTTGGCCTTAATTAAATCTTCTTCTAGTTTCATCAAAACCGTGCATGTACGTCAAATAAGCTACACTCACCCTCTATAAGTATCTTAAAATAATCGTGACGAGCCACTGTTTGATCACGCTATAACCTTGCTTCTTCTCTTTTTTTTTTTCATAGTTTTTTTTTTTGTACTATGAGGAACAGTTTCCTTGTTGTGACAAAGAATTTTCAACTGTTAAAAACACATAATTCTTGACTTGAATATACGTTTGTAGCATATTAAATATCATACTTATTATGTTTTGCCTTTTACATATTTATTATCATTAATTAAACCTATATAGCAAACGGAGATCGCGTAGTCCTAGTCGCAGCCGAAGCCGCACAAAGAAAAGTAGAAGTCACTCCAAGGACAGAAAACGAGTAAGTCGGGATGAGAAGAAACGTAGTCGAAGTCGGGAACGGAGGAAATCTCGAGATCGTCGCAGAACAAGGTCTAGGGATAGGAAATCGTCTATATCCAGAGACAGAAAGTCAAGGTCCAGAGACAGGAGGTCTAAATCTAGAGAACGCAGACGTTCCAAATCTCGAAACAGAAGTCGTTCTAGAGAAAGAAGAGAAAGGTAATGTTTATCATTCTATTTCGACATATTTACAAATTGGTGTGACCACGACAATATAGATTACTACATATTCAGCATATTTCATGTTTTTGATTTTGATGTTTTTCGTAGTAACTTACTAAGGATCTCATGAATTAATCAAGATAACTTAAATCGTTCATATTTTTCGATTCAGTTTTTCTTCTCGTCATATTTTTCAAAAAAGCTTAGTTGAGTATGGTTCAACTTTTATTATTTAGGTCAAACAATCCATATTTCTTTTAATTTTTTAGCTTTTAAGGTGTTAACTAATTTTCATGTATCATCTTCATAAATAGATTAACTGTTTTCGAAATATTGGCCTTTGATAATTGACACTTTTAGAGACTGTATAATGAAAACGATTTAAGGCAAAACTGCACAGTCCTATTTTAGTTTTTAAGACATCTTTATCAATTCAGCAATGTGCAGTCTGTTTAGCCTAATATTCAATAAAATTGAATTTAACGTTTTGTATTTCAGTTTGGTCACAGCTTCCCTACAGCTAAATCACTCTCGACAAGACTAAAAGTTTGCACATTGCATACGTGCAGAGTGATTAGTTTCGTTATAGCTTTCAGTTGAAACGGGCAGAAACGTAATTCGTATTTTTCCACTTAAATTTGTAATTACGTTATATGCTAGGATAAGAACATTTTATACACCTATATAAAAATAGTTTTAAGTTATCAAATAGAAATTGTAAACTTATAATATTGTACCCGTGCTTTTTTATTCTAGTCTTGATATGTCTTAATTCTCTTTCCCTTTTGTAGCTAAAAGAAGTTAAAAACCAACTACCCCTTAATTTCTTAGTTTTTTTCCTGCTACAGAGTTGAACAGAACATATTTAAGAATATCACCTTGCAAACTATGATTTAGTTCTGACTGACTGACGTTCGTTAACGAGTGATTCATGAAATTGATTTATTATTATTTTTTTTAAAGGGCTGTGACTTGTAAAAGGTGCATTTTAGAGCATATGTTCACTGCATAAAAAAGTCTTATTTTCACCTGTAGAATCCACCATTTCATTTCTTATTATCAGTCCTGGAACACTCTGGATTTCAAAATCCCTAATACGACCGCTGCCATGCCGCTTAACCCGTCTGGTTTCCTTCGCCACGGCCGGGCCGAAAGTACACGTCATGTACTTGATTTACATTTTTAGACGAAGGTGCTGACAGGAGAGTAATTTAGCTGTAGGTAAGATGTGGTTTGATTTTAGAATTTACAGTTATTCTATTACTGATTCAGTACTGACCTCGAGCACTAAAAATGAATCTAATATCTTTATATATTTTTCTATACATATACAGATTAAAGCGTAGAAGCCGGGAGAGAAGGAGCCGTAGTCCTGATAAAAGAGCCAGAAGTAGAGATAGGACAAGTCATAGTAAAGATCGGAAAAGTCGCAGCCGTGAGCGTAAACGAACACCATCTCCTCCAATTAAAATTCCATTTCGCAAAACTGCCCCCCGTTCTCCATTAGGCTTAAGGGGTCAGTCTCCACTAGAAGAACTCAGTTCAGAAGAAAGAGACGCCAGAACAGTTTTCTGCATGCAGCTATCACAACGTATTCGTGCAAGAGATTTAGAAGAGTTCTTCAGTTCAGTTGGTAAAGTTAGAGATGTGAGAATGATTGTGTGTAATAAGACTAGACGGTTCAAAGGCATTGCATATATCGAATTTAAAGATCCAGAAAGTGTCGCCTTGGTAAGTTATAAATAATTTTGATATTTTAGTATTTCATGTATTAAAGATGAAATGTACTGAATTCTAAATCCATTTGGACACCTGACATTAGGCATGCCAAAAATAGTATCCTGACATTAATAAATTCTAAGTATTCTTTAAAGGTATAATAAAAATGTTTGTATGAAGCATTTGTTTTGGATCAGGGTCCGTATACAGGGTGTTTAAAAAAATATGGACAAATGCCTAATGGAAGATTCTTTGTCATAAAATAACACAAAAATGTTATATAAACATAGGTCCAAAACGGTTTCATTTTCAAAATACAGGGTATTACATTTTTTCCTATTTGTTTTTTCAAGATATGGTTTAATTTATCATCTTAAGGTATGTAAATTGTCAAAAGTGGATTTCTGTACTTATTCTTGCTATACCGAGTTTCATTTGAATCTAAAAATTCAGTTTGAATATTGAGGAAAAAAATAAATCAAAAAATTTTCTTTATAACACCCTGTATCTTAAAAATAAAACAGCCTTGTACCTGTTTATATAACATTTTTGTCTTATTTTATGCCAAAGAACCTTCCATGAAGCGATGGCCTATGTTTTTTGGAACATTCTTCTGCTAATTAGCCAGTAGTAGATTTTTAATACTTTTTAAGTCATTGTCACTTTAGTAATCGTTCCTTCTTACAGGCTCTGGGTCTTTCTGGTCAAAAATTAATGGGAGTTCCCATAATTGTGCAACACACTCAAGCAGAGAAAAATAGATTGGGAAATGCTATGCCAAATTTAATGCCTAAAGGTATGATAGGACCTATGAGACTGTATGTTGGCTCACTTCATTTTAATATTACTGAAGAAATGCTCAGGGGGATTTTTGAGCCTTTTGGAAAAATTGAAAATATTCAACTTATTATGGACCCAGAAACAGGCAGATCAAAAGGTTACGGTTTCATAACTGTAAGTATTTCTGTTTGATTTTATTAAATTTAAGATTATAGTAATAGTTGTACCTTACAAAATTTGCTTAGGACCTTAACTAACTCTTCACATATTTCAGTTCCACAACTGTGAGGATGCAAAAAAGGCATTGGAGCAGCTTAATGGATTCGAATTAGCTGGGCGACCAATGAAAGTCGGAAATGTTACAGAAAGGATTGATCTCCAAAGCCAGGGTCCTTCTCTTCTAGACTCTGATGAACTTGATAGATCTGGTATTGACTTAGGTGCCACTGGAAGGTTACAACTGATGTTTAAATTGGCAGAAACAGCTGGTATGCAAGTACCTGCAGCTGCAGCAAATGCCTTAAGTATGGCAACTGGACAACCAGTGGTACCACAAGTGCAGTCTAATTCAACACCTCCCATTGCCACACAATGTTTTATGTTAAGCAACATGTTTGATCCCTCATCGTAAGTAATTTTTTATTTTTTATATATTTTCAGTAGGTAACATTAATGGAATAACATCTATATGCATTCTCTAGAGATTATAATTAACATTGAGCAAATTCTTAGAATATGTATAAATACATTTTTGGTCTTTAAATCCCAGAATTATCCGACATTCAGTTATTTAATATAATTAGGTAATCACGATTCTTTGCTTAGACTTGAATTTTAAAGTATTGGTAATTTTACTAAGCAGATACTTGCATTGGAATTCCAACATTTGCGATACAGACAAATATTTAAAATAAATTTGTATGTGTCTAAATCAATAAAATAAAGTCGACTCCAAATTTCATTTCTTATAAAAGACTAATACTACAGAGGTACAAATTTATCAGACTTAAGCTGATTATGCAACAATGAACCAGATAATTTTTCTAACGTAACAATTACAAAATATGTCTGTGACATAAGCAAAACGTAACACATGAACCGAAACTTTTAATTGCCATGGCAACTATATCTGGTCTAAACTCTAAACCATTTTAGTTAATCTAGGGTCTAAAATGTAAATGTCTTATTTTCATTTTTAGGGAAACCAATCCAACTTGGGATATTGAAATTAGAGATGATGTAATAGAAGAGTGCAATAAACATGGCGGAGTGCTGCATGTATATGTAGATAGAGGATCTCCTCAAGGAAATGTATATGTCAAATGCCCTTCGATAGCGACAGCTGTCGCGTCTGTCAATTCATTACATGGAAGGTGGTTTGCAGGCAGAGTAATTACTGCTGCATATGTACCTTTATTAAATTACCACTCCCTATTTCCTGATGCAATGACTGCAACACAATTGTTACTACCATCCACAAGAAAGTGAATGTATTTGTTTATTTGACATAAACAACTTCTACCCTGTATTGTATCAATATTGTGTACTGCTAAGGAAATTTGTAGATAGATATCTTTATTTAATTTTATAAGAAAATTACATTAAGTATTATGGTATACTTAGATTTTTAATTAATTTTGTGATGTATATTTTGATCTTCTGAATAAATATGTTGACTAAAGAAATGTGATTACATACAGTAACTTTTTTCAAATGTTAAAAATCTTTTCAGGTCGACCTTTGTGATATATGGGATTCTTCAAAATTAAGAAAATTTGAGTATGCTTAAGTTTTATTTTTGCACGAAAACTAATGCTCTATAGTATATTGAAGATCAAGAGGCAGTAAATCCTAATATTTACCCTCGAACGGCTCGTGGCACAGTGGCTAATTTTACATTACTGAGACAGGTATACTTAATGTTTTAAATACCTTGTAATAAACGCCATGGGTTAGGCTAAAAAGTGTTGTGTTGCCACCCAGTAAGCAAATACCGTTTAAGAAACAAATACTTGATTGGTTAAAGCATTCCTAGTTGGAGATCTGTTATATATAAAAAAAGTTCCTGTTTACATAAAATGCCCTACCTCAAATATGTTTCTTATAAAATTGAGGTGTTTCAGAATCAAGATAAACACCATTAGGTCACTAAAAAATAAATATCTTTGTTTCCAAAGAAACAGTAGTATACATTCATGAAACATTTCTAAATCTATCAAAAATCAGTTATTGATTGTGAAAAAATGTATCATTTTTGTATAATAAATATTTGAATTAGTTTACTTGTGAGAAATGTTTCAATAGTCTTATTGGAACTAGATATCAGTAATATTTTTGAAGAATTGCTCTTTATTGCTTATCACAATTAAATTATTTTTTTTTTAAAATAACTATGAACAACTTTGTAACAACAAATTAAGATAAATATATATTAAGATTGCTTAGTCAAAACAAGACAAACGAATATAGATCATCTTTAACTATTGAACACTTATACAGTGTGCACATACAGCATGGAATTAATTAATTTTATTCTTCAAACCAATAATAGTTGGGAAACATCCTCGGGGCATGTACTAACAGTAAATATAATCTATGAATAGTTTGCCATTGCATTAATGTACTATCTTTTACATTATACAGCATATACCCCTTGGTATGCTTCTTACTTGCAAACTATGCTTCTTACTTGCAAACTATCATTCCTGCTATACTGCAAATTGGTTTAACAACAAGTTTTTAATAAGAACTGGTGAGAAGGTGAATTTTTTATAAAAACTAGATAGATGGCAGAAGATTAACTTGAAGCTTTCCAATGTGATTTTACATAAGAGTTAAAATAAAGATTAGAAGTTGATCATTACTGATGAAATTTCTCATTTGCCACTATTATTTTACGTTTTTGAGTTTTGTTTAAAACTAATAAATACAATATTTCTGTTAAAAAAGTACACTAATCAGACAGGGCACTTTTATGTATATTTTAGAAGCAACATTTCGGATATGATTACCTGAAAAGTAATTCGGAATACTTGTTTCAATTAAGCAGTAAAAGTGCTTTTTTGAGATGTTTCAGATAGATTGTGCGTTTTCCGGGAACTATGTAAAAAAGGCATTTGCACATGAGAAAAAAACAATTTGGAATGAATGATAATTAAAAACAAAATGATTAACGCCCTACTATATGCAATACTAGACGGATATACTAAATGTTTTAAATACCTACTAATAAACAATATGAGTATTAAAAAGTGTTGAGTTACCACTCTAAAAAATTATGCAGTAATACGTTGTATTTATTATTGACAAGTTCGCTGAAGTCGAAAAATATATATCGCGCAGTTAAGCATTTCCATATTTTATTTTATTTATTCAGAACTCGCTTTTGAAATGGCAGAAACTGGACAGAACAGGTATACTAAAAAATGCTGATCTACCTTTTGAGTTTCATAGTTAAAGTAAAATATATTAGTCTTCTCTTTGTATCTTAAAAAAAAAATATAAAAAGAGTAGTCTAAACGAGGAATTTGTATTAAAGTTAAAGCAGTCTGCGCGAGTATAAACTGATTTTATGTGTATGGTCATATTTTATAATTATAGTAATACTCTTTGCAGTAAAGTTAATATTTTTATTCTGCTTTTCTGAAAGAATATGAATAACTACCCCTTTTTGGACAAAAAAGGATGTAATTTTTTGTTATTACGCGTTAGCTTTTTGCTAAAAAAAGTAAGAATAGTTAATAGACTTAATATCATGGTTCTTGTGTTTAGACCATTGTCAAAGTGGAGTCACTTTCCGACGTTTCGCTTTTGATTGCACTAGGCATTTTCAGCAATCTATAATCCACGAGATCAAAACAGAATTGGAACTCGGTAAGAGATTTAGTCAGCCCTTTATACCTGTGCTCACCTAACCATAACCCAGTGTAATCACCGATTTCCACATCTGATGTGGACCGTAGCCCGAATCTCTTGAAATTATTGTAATGTTTATAAATTTCAATAGATTCTCTAATTTTCCGTCTATACAAATACGATACCGATGCAAGAACTTTGGCTTATTTTACCTTCAGTGGAATGCTGGTGTTCAGCTACAACAGATTGTATAATTTGTTTCTAGTTCATGTTCCTTAAGCTTAGTGAAATTGGATCGTTTAATCCTTTGGTCATCGCAAATATCAATTTTTTTATGCGTGGCGAATTTAGGTATGTTGGGTGGCCAATCTTGTCTGTGGTTTTGTGTATAAACGAAAGAACTACACTTCCTATCAGTAACTGCTTACTAATTTCCGGAGTAGCATTCTTATATTTTCTAAATGATTGCATTACCTACTTGAGTGTGCTATATACTGAATGTGCTAAGGTACCAGTCTCTTTCGTTGTTCAGGAACATCTAGAAAGGGAATTGTAGTTTCTGATTCAATTTTTATTGTAAATTTTATATTAACGTGTTGCTGATTTAAACATTCAGTATAAGGAAACAATTCTATTTAAAACCCTTTATGGTGCTAAGTTTTGTATGCAAATTAAAAGTTGATGAGTTGTTGAAATATGTGAAGTCCATTTAATTTCTTTGCATATGGGTACAGAGGTGGTTTCATTTTAATACAATTTTAGTATACACATACAAATTATAAGATTTAAAATTAAGTAAAAGTCTATTCCCTAGGATGGGAGGTATTTAGCATTAGTTCACATGCATATAAATGTTCTAAATGCATCTTGGATTTTTAAAATATATATAGTTGTTACATTTTAGTGGAAATTAATTGTATTTAACAAATATGTACCTTTTTTTATAAGCTAAATAGTTTTGCTTTTTCTATTTTCCACTGTTGCTTTTTCTATTCGCCACTATTTTAAAAGCTAAAATTACAAAAACCATATGTTATTAGATTGGTTTTACAAAGTATAAAATAAACTATGTATACCTTAAAATGATCCTAGCAATTATAGAATTTGAATTAATTTGTGGTAACAAAACTTTTCGAAAAGTATGTTTTTTTTTGACGTTTTTTATTCCCCTAGAATACGCGAGTGTATCGTTTTTCGTGCAGTGCAGGCGAGGATCCAAAGGGGGGGGGGTATTTGCCCGTCATTGGCCACCTACAATAACTTGAATTCTATTGTTATCAAGTTAGCTGTACCTTTTGTAGTTTCCGATAAAATACAAGGTGTGAAACATTTTCCTGAGAGCACCACCATATGTCGTTCCGGGCCCGGATTATCTCTTGGCGTCCCTGTCTGCCTACAGTATTATGTCTTAAGATATTTAGAAACATTATAATTGTTTGTTCTCAATGTATAAATAATATTAATCTGTTTTTAAATCGATATTATTATTATTAAATTGAGAACAAATATAATTTATTTAAACGTTCTTAAGCCATAATATTCCCGGAACCATTGTACTAATATTTTAGAGCCATACAATTTTAAAAAATCTAATTTTGAGTACATATATGTTTACGAAAAAAACATTGAGTATTTAAATACCTAGAGATCACAGTGGTAATTGACGTAGATTCTGTTATGCTAGAAAATTAAGAAATGTATTGTAAAAACGCGTAAATCGATTTCAATAAAATTTAAAAAAATAGCTAGAAAAACGTCCGTCTGGCTATAAACATTTGGCTATTGAATCAAATCTACAGATGCTTTCCTTAACCATATATTTATTTGTTGATACCTTATTTACTTCGTTATAGGTTAATAAAGAAAACAGAATTTTACCTAATAAGATAAACAAGTACTGTAATATAATAATTATATAAAACAATTGACACACTATTGATAGAATATCAAAAAATCGAAATTATTGCTAAAGTTGAACGTTGTTTCCCTAAAAACCCGAAAACCATATGAAACACAATTTTTTGGTAATCCGCTTCTTTCGATTTCACCGACTCCCCCAACATACACTTGAGTTGTAACCAAAATAAAATCATTAAACATTGTCAACATAGAACGGAAGCTTTCCCCGCTTTGGTCAATTAAGAAATCAAATCTTGGGATTAGACCGTGTCAGACTGGAATTACTATCCGAAATTTCGACTTTCGATTGCACCAGGCATCTTTAGGGATCTTAATACTGGGCTCGGAATGTAGGGAAGAACAACATTGTCTTACATCTACTTATTCAATTTTTTAAGAAACTTTTTATGAACAAACCTCAAATATCTTTATGGAGGCCTTTGAGGATATTGCTTTAACATCCGCTCCACTAAAAACCTAAACACTGATTCAGGTATGTAGATTATACTCTTGTTGTTTTTGGCCTCATGGACGGGAAAATCTCCTCGTATTTTTGGACCACCTTATTCAACAATATCGCAATATTAAATTCACAATGGAAATTGAATCTAATGGAACGACTCTCTTTCTAGATGTATTAGTTCAAAGGAAGAAAAATGATACATTAGGACATTCTGTGTATAGAAAATCGACGCATAAAAATTCCCACCACCATCCAGCACAAAAGAAATCAGTACACATAAAAAGATTGGACAATGCTTCCGATCCCTAAAAGATACTGTACTATTTCGAACAGGAGTATATAAAATTCCTTGCTCATATGGAGAAGTGTATGTGTGAGAAACAGGAAATTTCATTATCCGCTAGACTTAAGGAACATGAACGATGTATTAAAAAGAAAAAAATTGTTTAGTCTGATGTAGCTGAAAACCAACTGGACGTATTATAAATGTAAAAGAAATGAAGGTTCTGACGTCGGTTCCTGGATTTTTAAACGGAAAATTAGAAAATCTATTGAAATATTCAAACATACAGAAAACTTCAACAGAGATAGGGATATTACGTCTACCACACGTGGAAACCGATCTTAACAGGGTCACGGTTCGGCGAGCACAAGTCGGGTATAAAAACCCGCCTGAATCGCTCCGAACTCATTCAGTGTTCAGATCTCGTGAAGTAAAAATCCCTGAAAATGCCTCGTGCAATCGAAGGCGAAACGCCGGACGGTAATTCCAGTTTGACCCGGTCTAATCCCAAGAATCATGATGATCGTAATCGTAAAATATTGTCAACATTTATTAAGCTGTATAATAATTACCTATCGAAATAACCTGACAAGATAATAAGTTTCCCCTCCACCCTCACTAAGTAGGGGATGTAGCTATGAACTGTTTTTGGTTATTTACATGTACCATATTTCAAAGCAATATATTAAAACAACCATTTATCTCTCGCGGAAAATGTTTAAAAATGTCGTCCTTTGTTTGTTTTAATATATATAGGATGATGACGATGGCCCAAGCGCTAGCATAAATACTTTTTTTGAAAAACTCTATCTAAATTGGTGAAATCTTCCCCAAACAGTCAAACCTCAGGAAAATCAGGAGGAAACATGCCTATATCAAAATATTTTTAGAGTATCAGGGGGTCCAGAGCCTCTGGACCTCCCACTCCTGGCTACGTGCCTGACTAGTAAAATAGAAGGTCGTGCCTCTTAAAACCTAGAAAACCATATACTATACACTTATCGACACAAGACATTTTTTTGTGCTAAAAATTAATGTATTTAATAGTTCCAGGAATTAATAAGACTTATAAAAACCGAAATAGCTTTACAAGAAATTAGATCCCCTCCGTAGATTACCTTCTAACTACTCTTTGATTAATACTCTTCAAAATGGCACACTTTCCACTCAAAAAAAACCGATAAATTTCCTTTACCAGGAACTTGCCTCGTTATGAATCTTTCTTGTCATTAAGAATAGTAAAGTGTAACTCAATGTGTAACCTAATTTAGTTCCGCAGATGACTATCTTAGTATACTGTCTTTTCAAACATTTTTACTCCGCGCCATTTTGTTCCACCATATTGGAATCGTACCAATATTTTACTAGTTTCTACCCAAGCCACACTTATTTTTTGGGCATGATTTAAAATGAATTGCTGTTTTTTACACTGATTTTTTCAAGACCACCATTTTGTATCGTGATTTTGAATTCATACCAGTTAATCTCTGTATCACATTCAATTTTGCTGTAAGGTATTACGTCAATTGAAAAAAAAAATATTTTTCATTCAATTTTTAGACATTTTATTTGGCTGAGCTATTTTGTTTCTCCGTCTTGAATTCGTTCTACAATTTTACAACTTTATTTCCACACCACGCTTAATGTATGCCCGAAATTTAAAATCAATCTAATAAGTAGTTTTTCAGACTGATTTTTTATTGGCCGCAGTTTTGTTTTTCTGTCTTGGATTCATGCTAAAGATACAGCTTGATTCCTTGATTTTTCTGCGAAATTTGAGGTTAATTGGATAATTTGTTTTTTAGTAATAATTTTTTTAATATTTCACTAGGCCGCCATTTTGTTCGGTCATGTTGGATTTTTAGCAAGATAATACTAGGTTATTGCCCCATATAACCCTTAATTTTTGACCAAAATTTGAAGTCAATCGTATAAGTAGTTTTCAGCTACGCCGCGAATTGACATACAGAAAAATGGAATTGAGAAAACATATTTTTTGGCATCTGGAGACGCTACAACGTAGATATGTAAAACCTGCAATTTTTACCACAATTTCTCCAGTTCATCTCTATACCACAGTTAATTTTTATACAAAATTTGAAATCAATCTATTAAGTAGTTTTTCAGGCTGAATTTTTAAATATTTTATTAAGCCGCCATTTTGTTTCGCCATCTTGGATTCATACCAAAATTTTACTAGTTAATTATTACCTAATACTTGATTTTTGTGCAAAATTTGAGGTAAATTGGATAAGCAGTTTTTTAGTAATGATATTTTTAACAATTTACTAGGCCGCCATTCTGTTTCGGGATATTGGATTTTTTTCAAATGTTACCAGGTCATTCCTATATGACTTTTAATTTTTCACCATTTAAAGTCAATCGAACCAGTAGTTTTTTAGCTATGGCGCAAACAGCCAGACTGACAGAATTGAGAAAATTACTGAAAAAATTTAGGAGGGTGATTTTGTCACATTACAATACTTTCCTTTTAGGTCGGTCGTAATAAATTCAATAAGTACTTTTTACATTGACATTTACATATCACATTTACTTTTTGTGCAAAATTTAAAGTCAGTTGAATAAGATTTACAAAAAAAATTGGCCGCCGTTTTGTTAAGCCATTTTGAATTGGTGCCACAACTTTACCAGTTTATCTCTATATCACACTTAAATCTTGCACGAAATTTGAAATTAATCTAATAAGTAGTTCTTTCAGACTCATTTTTTAAATATATTTTATTAGGGCGCCATTTTGTTTTGTTATCTTATGTTCATACCGAAATGTTACCAGTTCATTCCTACGTAACACTTGATTTTTGTGCAAAATTTGATAACCAGCCTTTTTAGTAATAATTTTTTTCGTTTCACTAGGCCGCTATTTTGTCCCGGCATATTGGATTTTTACCAAAATATTACCAGGTCATCCCCATCTGATACTTACAGTTTTTTTATTTGAAGTCAATCTGATAAATAGTTTTCAAGCTAAGCCGCGAACTGACAGACAGACAAACGACAGACGGTCCAACGGAATTGATAAAACATATTTTTTTGGCACCTATGGACGCTAAATCGTGAATATATGTAAAACCTAGAGGGTGATTTTTACACGATTACAAAATTTTTTTTTGGCCGCCATTTTGAATTAGTATCATAATTTTACTAGTTCATCTCTATACCACAATTAGTTATAGCACACAATTTGAAATCAGTCGATTATGTAGTTTTTTCAGGCTGAACTTTAATTTATTTATTAAGCCACCATTTTGTTCCTCCATATCATATTCGTCCCAAAATTTTACCAGTTAATTCCTACATAATACTTGATATTTGTACAAAATTAGAGATAAATTGAATAAGTAGTCTTTTAGTAATAATTTTCTTTAACATTTCAGTAGGTCGCCATTTTGTTTTGCCATATTAGATTTTTACTAAAATGTTACCAGGTCATCCCCATATGACCCTTAATTTTCGACCAAAATCAATCGGGTAAGTATAGTTTTTTAACTATGCCGCGAATAGACAGACCGACAGATTGACGGAATTGAGAAAACATGTTTTTCGGCCAAGTCCACAATATTGTTTTTGATAATAATATCAAAATTGCGAATAATACTCAGATTGCAGTACGTAACTTCCAAATCGAATACAAAGAGACTTCACCAACGTTGTCAGAATGTGTACAGAGGTACCGCTTAAATTAGAACTAGATTTGTTCGATCAATCATTACCTTCAGAAAAGGTTTTTATAAACGAAAAGGCTAGGCTCTGGGACCATTTCATTTAATTGCAAATGTTTTGGATTACAGATTTTTTGTGACATTATTTAACTAATTACCAAAGAGAGCAAGCATTCGACTACAAGAATAAAATTAATAGTTTATTTGTTTCGTTTGTTATTCACTAATGTCAAAATCATGACCGTTCCCAAAATCCAGTGAACATTTTAAAAATACACTACCACAAATCACTGACGTCGTGGTGTATATGTGAACAATTACGCACTGTCGTTGCATCAACTGCGGGTATTGAAAATAATTTTTGTCTTTTGGCATAGTAACTATAATCGGAGATTCGAAATCGTCTAGAAAACCTAAAAGCTAGTAAATTAGTTTTCATGTTTAAATACATGCACCAAAAGACCGATAAAAAAAAACTTCGAATGGACATGGATCAATCCGAATAATGATGTATTATTAAACCTAAGTCAACCTTTTTAAAACTACTCTTCAGATGAGGATTTTCCTATATACCTATATCAAAAGAAACATCAATTAAAAAATCGAATAGTGCTTTACATTTCTATGTTAAATATTTTTGTACCCGTTTTAAAGTTGTTAATAATTATTTTACTTCGCAAATATTTATTTATGATGCTTTTTTGTTTTAAATCTCTGATATAATTATGAAAATATGTCTCCCAAGTAGCACAAATTAGCTGATGAGATGAACAGTTAGCCATAAAAGACACATAAAAACCAGAGATTTGTCAAATTTTGGCAAATGATTCTTGGTTTGTTTTCTAGCCATGAAAGCTCGCTTCAAATTAGATTTTTTTCTTTCCAAAAGTAGCAGTTTTTAATGTAGATAGGCCATAGCATAATTACTTGGCCAAAAAATATCTTTTATGGGGTAATTAAACCTCCAACTTTTTTTTTTGTAATATTGGATGGCCAAAAAGTAGAAATATCTATCATCATCAATTTTGTTGCCACAACATAACCAGATATATTCTAGTAAGTATTGAAGTTAAATTATAGTAAGCATAGCTGTTTAAAACGCCAAAATGGCATTTTTAATCAATAGAAATCGAGGTCAGAATATAATCAATAAGTAGGCATTTTTCCCAAATTCCAACCATACATATTTTAGCAAGTATTTCAGTTTAATTATAGTAATACCAGCCATATAAGAATATCATATTTTTGCTATAATATTGTCAAAATATGCCACATTTTAAAATTTACGTTTATAACCTATAAAACTATACTTAACCAAACTGAAGATATATTTAGAAAAACAAAATATAAATTATTTACCATACAAAATGTCTAATAAAAAAATTAAATATTCCACCACATATAGAAAAACCCTGGCTCCTGGGTCTTAAATTAGCCATTTTTTTGGCGAGTACTAAAGGCAAACCAAGTAGGCATTTTTATTGGCAAATTTTTAGTAAATGTTGCTACATTTTGGCTACGTTTGAAAATTATAGCCATTTGGTAAATATTTGCTTACAAAGTGGCCTTATTTCAAGGAATATTTGCTTAAAAATAGCCGAAAGCTTTTTATGATCCGCCATGATTGAAATTAAAATTAAACTTATTTCCTGGCAAGCATTACTTGACCACTTTAAACAAACATATTCTTTCTACATATAAATACGTATTTTCATGCATGTTTTTTTTAGTAAAATACATTTCCAAACTAAAATATAAAAAAAAGAAATATTTCTAGAATAGAAATTTTTAGTTTCAACAAGGGGCGCATGTTTTACATGCCTATCTTAGATTCTTTTAGCAGTAAAATTTCCTTCGCAAGTGTTTTTTCCCTACCAACCGTCAAACCATGATTTGTTATCTCTGCATTTCCTTTTGGCTCATAAATTCTTACACTGATTGGTTCTGTTAATACTATTTCTACATAATTTGAAACAATTGATGATTTATTATATAAATGAAGAAAAGGCAAAAAATGAGAAATTTAGGTAAATTTCGGAAAAAAATGTTAGTCAAATTTCGGCTAAAAAACAAGTCAGAATTCAGCTAAAAAAGCTCGATTTAAAAGTCAAAAAGTAGCTAATAAACCCAACCATAAAATCAAAAGAGAGGGTCGCATAATTGCCAATTGGGGCCAATTTTACCCCATTATGGCCAAATTATTATTCCCCACTTCAGCCATATTTCCGTCTTTATACTGTAATAGAACTGTTATTTTGGCAAGCCATTTTAGCTAATTAGCCAGGGATCTTAGCCAATATCACAGCATTTTAGCCCATATATGATTATATGTGCTACTTGGGCTGTGCTATCAATTACCAAAATACATATATGACGTTAATGGTAGCAACAAAAAATGATATCTTAAGTTACTGAAACAATTGTATCCGTAGAGGTAAGTCAGTTAAATGAGGGCAAAGATACAAGTTTGAGAGCTGAAATGATTTCTGCTTTCAAATTCAAGAAAATCCGAGTATTTTCGGAAACACCCGAAAAAAAAACGAAAATCGATTTTTTTAAATAATTTCTCCTGGAATTATTATTTTTAATCAGCACTTGACCTCCCTAAATCGATATATTATGCATTACATTTTTGCCGACGTTTCTATGCTCAAATTACATCATGCATTTTTGCCACAAAAAGACCCTGTTCTTTGTAATATGGACTTTAACATAGAATCAAACATTAAAAAGAAATATATATTTAATGTAGTTTTATTTAAATCTCAATTATAGTAGCTATTTTAAGGTCTACTAAAACTACAAAATATATCCAAACAGATTTTTTGCTGCTTCTATGCATTTATAAGTTACTCTTCCCAGTTTAAATATCGAACGTTGAATAACCCGTGAGGAATTGCTGTTACTTCCCTAATACGGGTTTGGCGCAATACATTTACATCAAATAGGAATGAAAATCTCGTGATGGTTAAAAAAGTTCATTATTAAAAACATCAAGCGCTTTCAGTCAAAATGATGGACCACACCAGAGTCACCAACAGGAGCAAAATCGACATTTATGGTTACCAAGAGAACATCCGAAATCTTCTCGCCGGACTTGATACTCTATTACCAGGGGGCAGCATATAGCCACCTGTGGCGAAACTTATAACCCAAGAGTGGTAAATCAAAAGTAGAAAATATTAACGCGGCAAGAAATAGTAGTGTGGTATGGTTTTATATATCTTTCAACTAATTGACTATACTGATGAAGACCTTAAATCAGAAACACGTGTTTATAGTTAGCCAAATTCTATTACTTTAGTGGTCATCCCAAAAAAAATCCATTTTCTACTATTTAAAATTATAACGTTCGGTGAAAGCATATGCTTATTTTTTCGGGCATATTATTATTATTATTTTTAAAAATACGATTTACAACGAACTAATTAATTGATTAGAATGCTACACAAAAACAAAATTACTCTTAAACATCATAGATGTCCTCCTAAAGATTTGCCAAAAAGGTGCACATTTTTTTGCTTACCGTAATAAGAGGCAATACTTTTTTTTATTCTTTACCTATCTTCTATTTTTCGGTTATGTACAGGATTTTCATAGCTAGCCAGAAGAGACATGAGACAATATACATCCTTCTTGGGAACACTGTTCAAGAAGGCTATCAAACAGTCCACTGGGAAAAAAATATATGATGTTATAGAAACACTGAAAATAGCCAGCGATTTTCAAATTCGTATTGAAAATACATTTTATAGTGTAACTTCGACGTAAGGAAAAATACAACTGAAAGTTACTTACGGCAGAAAATATCAGTTTTATGGTTATTTTATTGTCCTCTGGTTCTCCTGTACTTTCATCTAATATAACTGTATCATTATTTAGTTAGCAAACTGGACTAAAAGTTGAATAAACTCCTTAACTAATTCTCAGTAGAATCATGACAATAAAAAATGCATTTACTTAGGGTTTTAACGTTGCCCCGAAGAGCTTCGGTGATTAAACTAGTGCTAACCTAGGGGTTCTGTGCTTCAAAATCATCATAAAGCTGATATTTCCTGTAAAATATATAGGTACTTGGATAATGTGTCCTAAGATGGCAGTTGAGCATATACCGCCCCAGTACCTACTCTTTCGCCCCCTTCTCCATATTCTTTATTGAACTAGCTGTTTACAGCGTTACTCGTTTTTTACCCATTACAGCTATTTTAAAACGCGTGTAACTTTAAAAGGCTTTAGCAGGGTAAGTGTAATCAAGTTTACTTACTGGCGAATGGTTTCTATATTCTAGTCTAAGCTGCTGAGGCCATTCTGACTAATGACCATACCACTTTTTCTTCCAACATATAGGTAGCAGGAAGGGTGCACGGAAAGGGACTATAGAACCCAGTGTTGCCAACCGGAGGGAAATTTCCCGTTTTACGGGAATTTTTGATTCAAAAAGGGAAAAAGGGAAAATCAAGCCCTTGGGAGGGATTTTTTCATTTAATATAAATATGACTAATTTTAAACACATTTTTAAATTTTTTTAGTCAAAAGTCAACACAAATATTAAAAACATAATCTTAGACAATCATTACCCAAACATAAATTTAATCTTTTAGCCCAGCACTATATTGACTAGCTCATTACTATCGTTTACTTAGCAGGGGATCCCCGGCATGTTCTGCGAATTTGTATAGATCTCGTTAAACGTCAAGCAGTATGCAGTAGAGACCGAGTTCATTTGTAATAAAATCGTGTATTGTTTATTTATTTAACTTAAGCAGTTAGTAAAGATGAGCGATAGTGATATCGAATCTGAATGTACTGATGTGGGCGTGGAAGCAAAGAAAATTAAGGTTTGCAAACGAAAGTTAAAAATATTTAACATAAAATGGCTAGAGGATCCCAATTTTAAAACATGGCTGAAAGCTATTCCTGACAACAAATGTAAGTGTTTGTGCAAAGTTTGCAACACCGAGCTTGTTTGCGGAAAAAGTGAATTGATGAAACATGCAGATGGCAAAAAACACATGAAAAATATGAAGGCGGTAAAATCGACTGCAAGTGTATCATCTTTTATGATTGACAGATCTAAATTGATCCACGAGAATAACGTGAAAAAAGCTGAACTAAAACTAAGTGTTTTTTTTGCAGAACATAATGTGGCAACTCATGTAGTTGATCATTTAATACCGTTGCTTAAAGAGGCATTTCCCGATTCGAAAATTTGTCAAGACATGAATTTAGGAAGAACCAAGTGTACAGAGCTAATAAAAAATGTGGTCGGAAAATACGAAACAGATCTGTTGGTAAAAGATTTACATCAAACACAGTTTTCTGTACTAATTGACGAAAGTACAGATATTGGTAACAAAAAATCTCTATGTGTGTTAGTTCGCTATACAAAATGTTTTAAAGTGGTGACGCAACTACTAGAGCTGACTGTTCTAAATGCTGCTGACTGTAGCGCTTCGGAATTGTATAAATATTTTAAAAACTGTTTTGCTAAACATGAGATACCTCTCATAAATATAATTGGTGTTGCATCGGATGGGGCGAGCGTAATGATTGGCAAGAATAATTCGTTTTTTTCCCACCTAAAAAGTGAAGTTCCTGACGTGCTATTATTGCGTTGTATCTGTCACTCCGCAGCCCTAATTGCTAGTGCCGCTTGTAAAGTACTACCGTTGCCCGTAGAAAATTTGGTAAGAAATATAGGCAACTATATATCTGGAAGTGCAAAACGATGCGCCATTTTACAAGAAATACAAGATTTCATGCGCTTGGAAAATGCAAAAATTCTAAGTTTATCTACAACACGTTGGCTAAGTCGTCATGCTTGTATTGAGAGAATTTTAAATAATTGGGACGTTCTTGAACATTTTTTTAGATTAGCCGTTTTCGAAGATAAATTAAAGTCAGCGGAGGACATTTTAAGCGAAATGCAGGATATTTCTACGAAAGGTTATTTGCTGTTTCTAAAATATGTTTTGAATTTTCTGAACAGTTTTAATGCCCTGTTTCAGTCAAGATCTGTTTTGATTCATAAACTGTCAGATTTATCAGAAAGCTTGTTGAAACAGATATGTAGCAACTTTTTAAAGCCTGAGGTTTATAGCAAAGGTAACCTTAGTGAAATTAATTTAAAACATCCAGATCATTTTTTACCTTTAGAAAGTATAAATTTGGGTATGGAATGTCATGATATTTTGCTTAAAATGTCCAAAGCTGAAAAAGACTTATTTTTAAAAAAAATTTTAGAATTTTATATAGTAATTGCAACGGAAATGCAATCAAGGTTGCCTCTAAATAACACATGTATTAAAAATATTAAATTTCTAGATACGGAAATAGCTTTTAATTTAAATAATCGTTTAAAATATGATATAAACATAAATGAAATAGCCAAGTGTTACAAAAATCATATTGATATCACTAAACTAAGTGTGGAATGGCAAAATTTGCCTAATACATTTAATGAACATGAAATTTTAGATTTTAAAAACATGCACATTGAAGAAATGTGGTTAAAAATTACCAAAGCAGAAAATTTTAACGATGAACTTTTATTTCCTAACTTAAAAAAACTAATAAATATAGTTCTTTCTCTACCACATTCTAACGCGGAGGCAGAAAGAATATTTTCCTGTGTCACGGATATTAAAGTAAAAAAGCGTAATCGTATTGGTGATGTTACATTAAATGCAATGTGTGTTTTACGTATTAGTCTTCAGAGTAGAGAATTAGATTGTACAAAATATAAAATTACTGATGAAATGTTAAAATTACACAACATTAAGATGTATGATTTTAAAAATCGCTAGGTGATAGGTAGTTTTGTTTGGTTTTCTTTGATTTCATTATGTATTTAAGATGTTCTACTAGAAAATACGTTACGTTTATGTTTTAAGTTATACTAATTGTATTGTTCAATAGAAGTTATAAAATAAACTAGTGTATTTGTCCCACCTTTTTAGACAAACTCAACACTTATTATATTTAACTTAATAACCTGTTTGCGTGAGAACAAAAAAAAATGCTAAAAATGTGTAATTTTTTTATAGAATATTACACTAAAAACCTACATTTAACAACTAGTCGTATTTTGGAACATGTGTGTTAGGAGGGAATTTGTATGGCAAAACGGGAAATTCTATTACCGGAAAAGGGAAAAACGCATAGCAAAGGTTGGCAACACTGATAGAACCACGCTTTAAGGAATTGGGAAAGGAATTTACGTCTGGGAGATGTTGGCCAGAGAGGATACAGTTTTTTTAGGGCTCAAAATCTCGGCTATCCGATCAGATTGCTCTTGGCTTGGCGCATAGAATAAACATTTTATTTTACATTCTTCCTATATATATATATATATATATATATATATATATATATATATATAGTATATATGTATATATATATATATATATATATATATATATATATATATATATATATATATATATATATATATATATATATATATATATATATATATATATATATATATATATATATATATATATATATATATATATATATATATATATATATATATATATGATTATTTTATGTTTTCATGTTCTTGTTGTTATTTGAATGAGAAATCCTGCACCTGAAGGATCCCAATAATTAAAAAGCACGTTGTTTTAAATTATTTATATATTTTTTAAATTGTAGCTATCAACAGATGCCCACTGTTCGGATCAATGACAAATAATTTGATATGGCCCTTGCAAGAGCATCAGTCTAAAATATTTAGGCACAATATACAAACAGACACCACACCAACAAGCTATGTTCTAAATAAAGTTAACATCGTAAACTACATAAAACGATTAAGTAACAATTTTTTAAATATTTTTCAATAAAATAATTTTTCTTATTGTACTATTACATACATTTGGTAATTTCTATATTGAACATCTCCCTAAAATTTAACGTAGATGAAGAAAGAACATATGTGAATGTTAAATTTTGGTGTTTTGGAAAATTCAAGATATATTTATTTATTTGAAAATGCAATTAAAACCAAACTCACATAACTTACAAGTATCTTCATTGGCCGTATAATTCTAGAGTTATTATAAATGTATCAAATAGTTGTATCTGTATTTTTACCCTCCTTATTTCATAAAATTAATTCCATCGTAAAAAAAAATGTGAACAGTTGCGTAAGCCGAAAAAATCAGGCCCTTTCCAGCTGTAGTTAGGCTTGAAACAAACAACTTGGTTTTACAAAAAGGCTAAACAACCTGCAACATATTTCCGATAAGTACATATTGGTCAGTTATAGAATTTTAGCGTTAAGACAGTTAAAAGTGTTATTTTCATTTATTACAAGTGCAAAACTCCTTTCTATAAAAAAAAATAGATCTAAGATTCCATAAACAAAATATAAGTATTACAGTGCTTAAACAAGAGGGAACTTCATATATAACATGTTCTTTGGGGCCTTGTGATTTGAAAGCACCCAAAAATAGCCACTGTCTTCAACAACAGCTGGTGAATTCAGTTTTTAATTTTTTTTAAAAGTACGCGTTTTTTTTTTAAGTTGGACATCTCTAGAACCAGAAAACGTAACGAGGCTTGCGATAGCGCCAACAAAACTCCCACATGTGAAGTCGGCGTCCATTTGTCTCTAATGAACCCCCAAAGATGCCAAAAAAATCAACTATGCTTATGCATTTGTTATGATTAGATATGATTTCTTTTCAATTAAATAGCCAACTATTGCAAGAAAAAATCTTATCAACCGTGTAATAGTATGTATAACTGAACTACGAGGAGAGTCAAAACTGTTGTACTTTAAAAGATGTAGGGCTGCAAAGTAGGCGGGTTATTAATTCTAGGCACAATACCTCAGATCGATCAAGCCATGAAGGATCCATCCCCAAAATTCTTTCGATAATAAGAATAATAGTTACATAAGATAAAAAATAATTATAGATGTCAAATATAGGCAAAAATTATTGCGTTTCACTTGGGAGTTTGGGCATTGTATTATATATTTTTTAATAATTCCAATATAATTGACACATTACACGAACTTAAAGATTGTCACGAATATTTAAGACAATGGAGAAAAATGAGTTTGACTGGGTCAATAAAATAAATACACGCACAGGACAATACTAAAAGAACGAAGACATAAATGGTGTACTTAGGAAATTTTGGTTTTTATAGTCAATATAGATAAGAATTGGTTTGGGGTACGAGTAACTCTTTGGTAGTCTTGGACTACATTTCAAGGGTATCGTGATATCGCCAGCCAGAGACGAGTGTTTATTATTTTTGTTTGGTTACACATTAGGTTCTTTGTTAAATAAACCAGGGGTTGGACGTCACTTTCACACATGACCAGTCATTTAACCTTTATAAGTGGCGGATTTATAAATGACTGTTGGCTTTTTTATTTAACATAGTAACTCTGGTATCAACTGAAAGCTTTTCTAAAAATGACTGTATAAATGACCATAAGTGATAGAGCCATAAATGTCATAACTGACAAATTTGATTCATGAATTCATTTTCATTATTTTCTATAAATTCATAACATTTATTTCTAACCGTAATTAAAAAAAGAGAAAAAAAATGGACATTATTTTATAACAAAAATAAAACGGTAATATTCTCTCAATAAGATAGAAAGTACTGAAGATACACAATTTATTTAATATAAGACATTTACTATTCATTTTTAAAATTCTTGTTCAGTACAAAAAAAAGGTTAAAATTCTTAAAATTACACATCGCAACGTACTTTAGATTCACTCCTTCTTAACGATCTCAATTTGAATAAGGGGCTAGCTGTTAATATTAATATCATTTAGCTGCCAATAAAGACCAAAAATTAAATAAGCCTAAGTGTACTGAAATCTGAGTAAACGCCCCTATCCAGTATATCTATACAAATACGTCCTATCTAGCCTTTTGAGTAATTTTATAAAAGTAATCCCTACTCAAAAGTTGTTTTAAAACTGTCTTCTTAGAAAACAGCAGTATGAATTCGATTTATATCCTTTTTTTAAATGTATTTTGCTTTCAAAATGTTATTACTCTTGCTATATTTTGAGTACAGGGATACGAAAAACTTTAAACATTGTAAAATCGTATGAAATAGCACTCTTTTATAAAAAATTGTTTAAGAAATCATATTTCTTTGCGCAGCGTAATGTAAAAACTGAAATCATTACTCAAGGTGGCAGCCTGAGCGTCATTTTGTTTTGGAAACCTATATAATTCCAATCAGAAAGCAATATGGAAAATGTATACAGATTTCTTGTTTTATCGTTATATCAATTAAGAGAATGTAATAAATGTATGTTAATAGATTTTAAACTGGTTTTTAAAAATTTTAGGGTTGTATTTGGGCTCTAGCATGTTAATTTAATAATATTAAGCAGCATCATGTTTATTTCGCGACGGACCTACATAAATTTGGTGCTATCTGAACTATTCCTGATTTTTTTTTTAGAATGGAATTTTAATAATGCGACCGAATTCTAAGCAATTCTGTTCTTACGAGTCGATACATACTTATAATATCAAACAGTGTATTTAAGGAAGGAAGCATTACAATAAATATACGTAAAACTGACCTTTAGGAAAAAATATTGAACATGATTACTTATCTAAGGACGACTTTTAAGTTGTAGTAAAAATACCAATTTTTAATTGATTTATTTCAATTGCATTATTTTTTTAGTTGCATCTTTGTATATTAATTTTTTTTGCAGCTTTAGGCATAATTGTAAAGGATAGTTTTAGTTTTTATTGGTAACTTTTGGTACAATAAATCTCATTTAATATTGATTATGACTATCAAATCTGTATGTGTTTAATATCCTGAAAAAGCTGTAATTTGTTTAATTAATTGCTTCTTACGACTATTAAAAATCTCAAAAGTTAGAACCACTGGAGTAAATAAACAGTCATCTTCAAAAAGTAAACTAAAGCAACAATTGTAAAAAAAGTTATTTAGAAATTGTGATATACCATGATTCGATACATTTGTTTTTGTTTCAGTTAGATATTATCTAATAATTTTTTATGTTAATAAAATGATATTTGACTTCTGATAAACCGAGTACCAAACTATTCATAAACATAATTTCACTTAAATTAATTTTCAATAAAAATGAAAGAATTTTCTATTCCCTACTTAAGAATAAATACAGCATCTTCGACAATCTTACTTATCAAACAATATTCATGATTTTGAAATACAAATTAAGCTAAATATAACATAAACATAATTTTTATTTAAGAAATTTGTAGTAAAAATAGTAACAGTAAAAAATTTTCTATTCCATCCTAAAGAATATCAAATATAGCATCTTTGACAATCGAATTTAACATACCATATTCATGATTTCGATTACATATCACAAATTAAGCTAAATGTAACAGACAATACTTACACTTTTTCCGAATTCTAGATTTTTGTTTTTATTTAATTTGCCAATGTAGAAAAAACTACTTCAATATTAGAACACCAAATTAATATTAAATAAACTGTCTTTTTATCAAGTATTATGATGGAACAAAAGTTTAACATCAACACATTTAAGAAACAAATAGATTATGACGGCCTGCTTTCTACAGTAAAATACTGGTTTCAGTAGATGTTTAAAGTGCAATTTGCAAAAGAAAATGTATGACATTAAAAGAAGCCCGGGCCCGACCTGCGGCTGATTATGATATCCGTCCAATGAACCCCCAGAGCAAGAGCACACTCCTTTTCAGAGGAAATAACCCTTTCAGGCCAAGCACATCTTATAACCTCCAAAGCAGTCTGGTTTCAGATCAAATGCTCGTTCTATTTCGGTAAAAAAGATACCCTATGTATCGTTGATAAGTGCAATTTTGTGCAGGCGATATTTCACCCGTGTCCAGTTAGGACCGGTTTTGTATTAATTTTTTATGGACACCAAATATGCAGAAACTGTGGTCCTACTATGCCAATATCGTACTTAGTTTTAGACAATATTAAAAAAATATTTATACAATCAAATATTTTAAAGAAATAAAAGACATTTTTATTATGAAACATTTAAACTAAGGTCTAAGCTTAAATATGGAAACTTGTTAAAAAGTAAGATGGAAACACTTTTTACAAGTATTTCGACAATTGATAAATATGAATACAGAAGTACTTAGAGTATGAAAATGTTTACAATTTGTATATTAAATTACTTAGATTTTATACAACTCAATTCGTCAAAATCCATTACATCCAATAAAAGCATAAATCTATTTCACATTTTTTTGCTGGTTTAATTGTGCAGATTATTCATCCAAATTTTGACATCTAGAATCAACGTCAATGTACAAGAAAGTTGTTGGAAGATGGCATAATTTTTACTTGCTTTCTATAATAATTGTACTAAAACCTATTTACTAATACACGTTAATTCCCTTCACTTGTGATATGTATGATGAATATTCAAAATGTTTCTACTTTTATTTGCTCCAATTGTGCTTTTACTTCAGGATTTACAATGAACACGAAGGTTTAGAATTAATTTTAAAAGTGATAACGTGCAGAAAGCAGGCAAACTTTAAACGGTAAAAAAAAATATCTTCTATATTAAAAGCAAATTATCTCCTTACTTACTAAATTAAAGCAAACAATTATATGATAACGAACAGTACAGTATTTTAGCAATGTGATTGTTAAAGAGGTGAATTTTTGTCCAAAGGACATGGAATATTGGACATACCTCTAAGAGATTTGTTCTGAAAACCATTGTTTCTATTTGATTCTTTGGGACTACTTGCATGATTCACTGTAAAAGGAAGAATACTTAAGCAAAACTTGTGCAGATCAAGAATGAATTGGGACAAAAAATTACCTGACAACTTTAAACATAGTTGGGAAAAATTGTGAAGAAGTGTGAAGAAAATTATTCATTAAGATTTGCTAGGTGTTATTCTGATAAAATTGCAGATACTAAAAAAGATCCAAATGCTCACCATTTGTCATAACAGTCAGGAACCATTTTCATCAGTTTCATACCCAAGACTAGAAAAAGATGATGAAGTTTATGTGAACATTATTACAGGAAACAGTAAAGCCCATTTAAACCACTATCTTTTCCTAGATTGGACTTACAAGCTGCTGTATGCATGAGTATTAGATTAGCAAAACTGTTATAGATTAAATACTTCAAAAAACATGTTCAAAATTTTGACTTTTTATTATTCTTTTTAGACAACTATTTATTAAAAGTGAGTAACCCGTATTAGTACTATTATTATACAAAATACGTAAACATTATAATGAACCACTAGGATATCTCATTAGACAAAACAAAAACTGCAAGAAAATTGAACCTGTTTATTTGCACTCTATTCATTTGATTATTTCTACCTGATACATATTTTTCGTTATATGAATCAGTGAATAACAATATAAAAATGACATGAGATATATTACCAAAAGCCAACTCTATACATTAACGAATATTTGCCAATATTTCATCATAAAAATATTAGTGTGCAATTACTTGTGATTTGCGTTATCCACATAGTCACTGTATTTCTTAAATGTTCTTGGCGAAGTATACAAACCTGATGCAGGCTACTATTCGTCGCCTTTGAACTGTGACAGTTTACCGACTATTCTTGCACATACAAGAATGTTTGGGTTAAATCTTTGTAGTCTAACCAGCATGTATGGAGTCAGCTTTAGCTTAGTATTTTCTTACCATTCATGACACAGTAGTATTATATCCCACTAGAGTAAAAATCGACAAGAAACGGGCTAATATTTATGTAGATATTTCTCATCTTTACAATGTTCTTTGTTTACAATTCAATATAAAACATGTTTACATTTAAAACTATAAATTCAACAGGGGGTGCCAAAATGTGTACAATATGAACATTCTCTACACGTTGGAAAATTTTCACAAATCTGTGGAGCAATAGATTAGTACATAAGAGAAAGAACAGTTTTAATTATTTATAAATACAATTTTGATTTTGCAAATTTTAGAAATAACTATATATACATATGAAAATTAAAACAAATAAACCAAACAGAAATAATATTTACACAATTTACAGGATTTTTTTAAAAGTTGAACTATATCAACATTAATTGTAAAAAAAAGTGTAAATAAGTTCTGTACAAGGATGAAATTATTATAAATCTGCTATAGTTTATTTGTTCTATTAAATATAATTTACTATACATATTTGAACATAGCATGTGTGGTTTTGCGGTCATATTA
This sequence comes from Kuschelorhynchus macadamiae, assembly GCA_030620095.1. NCBI lineage: Eukaryota > Metazoa > Arthropoda > Insecta > Coleoptera > Curculionidae > Kuschelorhynchus > Kuschelorhynchus macadamiae. The sequence continues at coordinate 1,299,838 of JAUTXW010005367.1, read as the reverse complement.
CATTAAAATATCTAATCAACCAACAATATAAAAATGTGCATTAAGTTATTTATTACAAAGTTAAAAAATCGTAAATTATTTGAAAATAAATCTGTAATACATTTCCTTTATATTCGTTAACTTAACGAAACCAATTTGTTAGAGTTCGTACACTTTCACAGTTTATTAAAGGCGCTCGCGATGTTTCCTGTTTATTCACAGTTTTTTGAAGTTCTCTATCACGCCGTATTTATTACATTTAATCGCAGTTAAAAAATGTCCAGAAAATCAACAGTTTATTTTAAATTGAACTATAAGAGTCGTCTTTTAATTTATATTACAATAATTTTTAGGAAGTCCTTTCACTTCAGAGAAACACAAAACACTGCACTTTTTAAATATTCCTCCGTTCCCATTTGTACGGCCGATCCGAAAAGTGAGCCGCTAAGTTTGTTAATATTAACTACTTTACTATAGAATCCATATACCGTTTTTATTTAATTATTATTGAATACATCCCCATATTTTCGCCGAGGCAAAAATATCATCTGAGCCAACTAATGGAAATTGGTTTAGTACATAAAAAAACTGAGAGCTCAGTTACATGAAATTCATAAAAAAAAAGAAACAAGGCGAATAAAAGTTCAGTGGTAAAATATAGTAGTTTCTAACAAAAGAGCGAGTAAAAGAAATAACACTAGGACAATCAGCAATCATCAAGATTTTTCGATACGTTAGGACGTTAATTTCTGCCACCTCCTCGACCACCTCTACCTCTATTGTCACGGTCCTGTAAAGAAAAAAAAACCAAGATAAAGATAAAAATATAATATTGGAGGTGAAAAAAAGGTTTAAATACCAAACTTTGTTAATCAACAAGTGTTCGTGTTTTTTGTATTTCAATATATTGTAGACATTTTGTATTAGAAACGTGTTAGTAGATTTAGCAAGGTAATGGTATGATTTAAGAAGGATAAGCTCTCAAATTACATGAAAGTTTAAAATAAATGGTTCATTATTATTTCAATTATTTTTTGCCAATATCTGTCCAGATTGTAGAGGGGGCAATTAAGCAAATGTAAAAAATGAAGGTTGAGAAATCGTGAACAAATTGGCCCTCATGTTGCTGAGATAAATTGGTCCTAGGATAGTTCATTTTCTGCCACTGGCATTTCCTGCGAAGAGAAATATCCGAAAACTGTGAGCGCGTCGAGGGATTAAATTTACAATAATTCCACCAAAAATATCATTTTTGAAGTTTCAAAATAAATTTAATTTGAAAGGGGAAATCCGTAGCTACTACCATATCATAACTAGGTCATATAATATTATCTTCTTTAGAGAACCTGGAACACTAGTACTGTATTTGTTTATGTGGCAAATAATCCTTTCTTTTGTTCATCCTGTTTTTTAGTACTTTCCCGGAATTTTCGAAACTCTCATGGTCAACCGCAAATCAATTCCTCGCGATTGAAAGGAGAAATGTGTAGCTACCATATGTGATAACTAGGTCATATAATATTATCTTTTTTAGAGGACCTGGAACAATAGTGAAAACCTCGCTTTGTTTATGTGGCAAATAATCCTTTCCTTTGTTCATCTTGCTTTTTAGTACTTTCCCGGAATTCTCGAAATTCTCATGGTCACGACTACCAAAATCGCACTTTCCCTTTAAATAACTTCTTTTTTTTTCGGAGGTTTTCAAGATTTTAGGATTTTAAAATTTTTCCATGCTTTATATATCGTTTTTCTGTACGTGAAGAAATCTACTTACAAATTGAATGAGAATGAATCAGCGGAGAACGCTTCAGCCATGTATTTGCATTTCAAATTAATTTTTAAACATGAAAAAAATACTAATTTTTGGCGGAATTCCCACAAATTTGGCCCCCTGATGCGTTCATAATTTTCAGATTTTTAAGTAAACAGTTACCAGTGGGAGAAAAATAACTAGAGTTCATTATGATCATTTTTGTACAATATTTTGGCAGGTATTAACAGAAAATACATCATTTTTGCATTTATTTACCATTTACTTCTTAAATAATGTCAATACCTAGGCTACAAACAATAATGCAAACCTACAACTAACATTAATATCTAAACTAGAGCTTGAACTTGAATTTCCAAAAAAATTTGGTTAAAAAACGATATAAATTGTGACAAGTTAGTATTATCTATACCCAAATCAGCAGTGTATTTGTTGAACAATAAACACATACGATAAACTGGAAAATTTTTGTTAAAATCAATTCTCGGAAACTTTAAATAAAAAGGATTTCTACTTCTTGTATTTCCGTTATTAATTTAAAATGGAATCTTCCCTAAAATTTCAGGATCATTCACTTTATTATTTAAAATTTTAAATCTATTTCACTTTATGGGGTTCCTGCGTAGATAATTTTTTTGTACAATTGTTATTATTTTGGTTAAGTTTTTCAGCTTGATAAAAAATATTTGAAGAACATTGCAAAACCCTGCAACTAACAGTTTGTCAATATCAACCTGCTGCATCTCAAATAAATCCAGATAAGGACAGGCAGTCTCTAAAAGTAGATTTTAATAGTGCTGATTCCGATAAGTAGAAGAAACATGTACAAAATTGTTTAGAGAATATCCAATATAGTCTCTCCGAGGCAAAATCAGGTTCTTTTGTTTTAGAGGAAGATATCTAACAACTCTATATCTTTTCTCTGATGAAGAAGAAAGACATTTGGTCCACTTGGCAGTGGAAATTTTGACATTTCCTGTAATGGATTGTTTACTGCACCCGATAATTTATCTGCGCTTGCAAAGCTAGAGTTTATGGGTCAGGGCTTATTTTTGAATAGCGGAAATAACTCAAATTCAAATAAATAGGTATTGTTTAGATGTTTTTTGCATCACATTTTTGTTATATATATTGTATCATTTCTTTTATTTGAATTTTGTTGTGGTTGTACGTTTTTAAATAAAGTACATAATGTTTTCACAATTTTTTTATTTTATATGAATATATTATGGGTTTTAGTATACAGGGTGGAACATTTAACTGAAATTAATTTAAGAACTGAATGAAAACTGCCCATAATTTCGAAAAACTGTTTTACCCTTAAAATTGATTTATTCCTCCCCGGATCTTTTGGTAATAATGATTTGATTGTGGCGTCACCTGTGTATGAGTTATAACGTTATACACATTTTTTTAATGAAACATACTGTATACTATTATATTTTTATTTCACTGGAAAATTTCAAAAGTAGTTTATGTTTGGTATCCTATACCTAAACTAAACTGTTCTCGAGAAAATGATGTCTCACTTAACTCTATAAAATCTGTTGAATGACACGAATTGAAAGTGAAAATTCGACACTTGGCAAATTTCGACAGTTCCAGTTAAACAGAGGAAGTGCAAGTAATTTTATTCCAAGTTTAACCGTTTAGCAAATAGACAGCCCAAAACGACAATTTTGATGTACTATTTTCTCAAAAACAGTTGTATTTAGGTATAAGACATGTAACATAGAATATGTTCAGTGACTTAAAAAAAAAATAAGAATATACCGGGTGTTGCAAAAAATGTGTATGATATCATAATAAACTAGAGTCTACCCTGTATACATGAAAAAAATTAACAAAAATACTCACCCTATGATGGCCCCCACTTCCGTGATGACCGTCCCTGTCCCTATCACTTTTGTGTCCGCCGCGATGTACGTCGTTTCGCTCATCATCACGGTCATGATCACGATCGTGGTTACGATTCCCGCCCCCACCACGATGATCACCCCGGTGATGATCGGATCTACCCGTCACCCCTCGTTCTCTCGGCGGCATAGGCCTGCCGCGGCCTTCGCCCCCTCCTCCTTCGTGGTGACCACTCTCCTTAATGACAGGCTGTTTTCGGCTATCCTCCTCTTCTTGTCGCTTTTCGTAATGAATAAAGTCGTCAAAGATGGACGTCGAATGACGGTAGGAGTGCATGGTACGCAGCACCTAAAGAAAAACATTGTTATAAATTAGCAATTCGGCTGCAGTGTTCAGATGAGGAGGAAGGGATACATCCCAATCCTTTGGCCTACTTTAATAGGTAAATTTACAGGGTTATTCACCACGTCAAATGTACAGGGATATTCAAATAAAACTGAACGGTCCTTACAAATTCTTTCTTTATAAAGATGGAAAAACATGTTAAATATAAAAGTTTTGTGAAACGAATATGCATTGAATAAAAAAGATGTAGTATTAAAGATCGATTTTCGAAACCTTGAAACAACACGCCAAATGAACACATTTGATTTTTTACTCACTTGTAGGCCTCTTGCGTGTGGAACCTCTTGAGCATCTCTAGAGTTCGTTACCGGCTTATTATCGTTATTTTCTAAACGAATATGTCTAAGCTGCACGTTGGGCACGTCTTTAACATAAATCCAGCGTACCTGTGAAATCAACATGCCTGTATTAAAACAAAAACTATATCGCTAGTTGGACCACAAATTAACCACCCCTAAGTCTACCTCTATGTGGAACATCCCAATTGTCTAAGTAAGAACAACCCTGTCCAAAATTACATAACAAAAACTTTTTTTTACGGACATCTAAAACGGAATGATAAAAACATTAAATTAAAATACATCTTACATTAAATTACAAATTACTATTCTAAAAAAAATATATATATATAAAATACTATGTACGTTAAATAATATACACTTGCGATCACTAAAATCCGGGCACTTATATGAGGTTTAGTGTCATTTTCAGTTATTGTAAATCGGGCTTGTATAACGGGAGTTGTCCTAATTGAAAATATGCTACTTAGGTAAATCCTATTTTCCTTTAAAAGATTTATTTATTATTGTTTATTAAATATAATGTCATATTATATTCAAAAGCACTCTAATAATGAGCGATTTTGATACTGGGAAAATATGAAAACAAATATTGATATAGCAAAATATTTTTTTAATGTATAAAAATAAACTTAAACCATTTTGTTGGGCATTGAATGAACTACATTTCTAGAGAACTTTGGAGCTAGTCATAACTCTTCTTCGTTATGTGGACGAAATTCGTTGGCATTTCTTATTTTCCCAACGTGAAAGCTCCATATATTTCGTTAATTCATCCATTCCGATACTCCCCTCGCAGTATGTATTAGGCAGTTACCATATTGCTAAATAAATATTAGTGTCAGCCTCGGCATTGAACCTGCATCTAATTTCTGAGCAAACTCCATTTCCCCTAACATATATCGACCTTCAAGCATTCACCGAAAACCGTCCGCTATTGTATAGATGTTGGACATAACGTTCGTCACGACGAGTATTAGGTGATCTATAACTACACGAAAATAATTGTCGGTATTCGTAAGCATGCTGCAGAAAGATGCAATCAATGTCTGATTTTACGGCGCTCAGTTATAACTGATCGGGAAAAGCAGTTTCTATTTTAGAAGTTAGAGGATTTTAGCGGATTGTCCCGCAAAAATTCTATTAAGTTATTATCTTCCTGGTGAGATCAACAAACATTTGACTGTCCAGTACCTGCTGATCTATCCAGAGTATGTATTCTTTGCCAACTGATCATTCAGCTACCATTGTTCAGGTCAGCCATCTTCAAAGAGAACAAATATCTTAGCTTTTTCAGCGTCTGATAAATGCGGCATAACTTTTACGATCAAATGCTTTGATTTTGGCATTTAGTTATCATAACCAGGTAATATTCAGGTATTAAATGGTGACTAGCAGTTGCCCGAATTATAGTGCTCGCAACTGTACAGTAGACAGCGAGTCTTTTAGTCTTAAGGGGAAGGGGGAATGGCACAAGATTCCTGGGGTGCAGTGTAATCGTTTGGAGCACTTTCGCAGTAGTAATATTAAGGGTAGGAGTGGAAGTTGCGAATGACGATCCCCTAACACTCGACTGAGCCCGCCACTAAATACATACTTACAGTTTACTCTTACATAACTTATTAGAAACCATTTAACAGTATGTTTGCATTCTTAATTAAACGAATTAAAAAATATAAAATTAAATGGATTTTTGCAAGAAATAAAAATAGGAATTTTATATTTTGAAATTTGATGAAGTTTATCTGTGCCCCACCCTACTTAAAATTGAACTGTTTTTATTATATCTGTTAATTTTGATTTTAGTACATACAGGGTGTTTCTTAAGTAATCTAAAATATTACAGATGCTTACTCAAGTAATTTTATGAAGAAAATGATGGTCGTAAACCAAAAAGTTAAATAATTATAAAATATTACTTTGCAAAATATACTTCTTTAAACTCCTTTTAAACGGATCAATATTTTTTACTCTTTTGCGCAAGTAATATATCTCGATATTTAATTTCTTTTTAAATTCCAGTTTGATTCCTATTCTCGCACATTAAAAAAATTATTAATAAAAACAATTTCAATTTATATACTTCGTCAATATTAAAATATATCAGAGGCTTAAACAAATTACTTCCACCTAAAAAAAGTGGAGTGTAAGGATACATTGAAGAATTTTATTTTGTGGATTTTTAATGAATATACAGCATTTGATACTACCGAGTTTAAAGCATTTTAGTAAAGCTAATAAAAAAATCATGGTTCTTGGGATAATAATATGGATTTATTTCTGAATTCACTGATCAAACCTCAATATCAAGCCAGCCCACTCAAGCCTTGCTATGTCACTGGCCTCATACATAAACAAAATAATAGTACTAACCTTAAATTGTCCTTTCCATTTGTCTTGAGACCAAACAGAGCTGTTGGAATGGTAGTCTACAGCTGACACCATTTGCGCCATTCCACAAAAGTGTCCAGAACCATTAACAGAAAAGAATAAATAAACACAACCATTACCTTCCCTCTCTCTGTAAGCTTGGTCCAAACGTTTATTTCCATGTTCGGTACTGCACCAAATTTCATACTAAAAATAATAAATGTGTTCAATACTTTTTAATAAATCCTTCTTAATAAAAGTTGCAAATCCGATATCAGATGATGGAGTGAGTCATAAACAAAGTTTTAATAGACGAAACTTGTGAAAAATATTTCTCAAGTTGTCAGGAATCTGTAATTAACTTACCAGACACGAAGTCCAGTCGTTATCTTGAATGCAGTCAAAAACATACCTTTCGTTTAAAATATAGCATGCGCGCGCTCAACGTCTGCAAGCCTGAGTGTGATGCAGAGGAGGGAAAAACAGCTATTACATAACATAATGGACGCACAAGCCAGCGTTTCTTAGTTAGCTCTGCAAAATACACTTATTTTCGGCAGAAAGCAAAATATAAGTCTGATTAAGTTTCTACAGCAGGTGTTAAAAGTGGTCATTCTTTGGGTCTAATTTGAGTCAGAAAGTTTATAATTTTTTTATTAGTTTGCCTATTATACACGACGTTTTAATTACTCCTGCAACTTTGTCAAATTTTGCTTGGGAACTTATTTAACAGAAGATTTTTATTTCTTGATAGCTCTTTTTATTTAATAGAGTTATTCTACTAATCTAATATAATGCTTTTTACTAACACGCTTTCTATTAAAGTGAAAATGATTTAATTTTCAATTATATTTTCACGTGTAGATATAAAAAGTAACCGACTCATAACCAGAGATGGGCGATAATGGAATTTATCTATCAACTATCGATAGGTGTAATTTGGTGGATAAAATTAAGTTGTCAACAGGTATTGCTACCTATCGATAAGTCATTGCTACCTAACCTAATCTAAAAAATGGTCCTCACTTTTGTAAATATGTAAATTATTTATCCATACTTCTACCAATCGATATTATCGCATCCCTACTCATGACTATTTATTATTATGATTATTTTCAACCTTATGTATATTTTTTCACATAATATATAACTAAAATTGATTGCCTGGTAAGGACTACCGACTGGCCATTGTGTCCGATATTTTTGAATTCGCTTATATACTCGTACATAGTTAACTAACTTCCATAAAACTATTAGTCCCGCAACGATGAGTCCGACTGGGTCCAAAATTTTGCAGAATTAAAAATACATAAAAAATCTATACGACTGATAATACTTTTTCCGTCATTACTACATCCCATTTAACCAACATCTCGAATATCAGACGTGCAGTGATGATTCATTTTTTTATATTTTTTTAAAAAAACCAAAACACTCCATGCCATGTATTCCTCCATCACTCTAGTACTGAGTGGACTTGGGGCGTAACAATCTGGGAGCGTTATCAGAATGTCATAATTAACGTGACGCATGGCTACTTTTATCAGGCGGTCAATGATTAATACAAAATCACGGTCGTGGGTTCCAGGACAATTAACTGTATTCTCTATTGGTCGCAGCCATAATTTTTCTTTGAACTGATAAGATTTAAACTTAAAATAAGTTTTAAATGCAGTAAAAATTAACTAAAAAAGTGTTATGTGGAAAACATATCTTTGCAACGTCATATTAAAGAAATCATACTAAGTTATTATCCTAACTGAAATAAGGAAGAAGGCAAACGAACAAGCTTTGCATAATATATCAAATTACAATATATTTTTTTTTGCAATACGAGAGCGTCGTCGGTCGTGAGGGCTAGTTATTTATGTTGACGACCAGATGGACATTCTTCTGATTGATGTTATGAATATGAATACAGCAGAAGGACCGCATGTGCAACTACCTCGCTTCAATAAAAAATATCGAAATTGGGACTGTATAGATGTGTGATTTTAGTATGTAGGAATACATAGCCGAACTAGACACAATTGTTAAGAGTGACTTTGCATATTCCACGGGTGATATAAACTTCAATACAATGTCGGAAACGGGGATAATTCTAATTGGATAAACTCAACACTACTTTTCCCACCTTGTATTGATCTAGATATTATAACAGGAATTAACTCCCTAAAAAGTAACAGGTCCCCGGTTAATTAAAAGAAGTTAAAAACGAAATAGTTCCAATTCTAGCAAGCCTGTATAACCAGTCATTTTCCGAAGGACTAAAGATGTAGGAAATTATAGCCTTACTTAACTTTAGCAATCAAATTGTTAAGGGACTGGATGATGCTAACCTGCTCAGTAGATTATTTTTAGATAACTCTAAAGCTTTTAACAACTTGTATGTTTGTTGGTAAATTGTTTAGGGCCAGTCATTCAAATCTTACTTTAAACTATTTTATTCCAAACCAACTTTACAAGTTTATTACATGGAATGTAACATATAACAATAATAAATAATAATAATAGAGTTGTAATAAATAAAAAAACATTTATTATAATTCAATATAATATAAATCTAGGTTGAAATAAATATTTTAAAAAAATCTATTCATTTCTTTTTGTAAAAAATAAAAAGTAACTGTGAACAACAAGTAAGGATAGGTGAGGAGTTGAGCCAGGAGTGTCCTTTAGTGTGGAGTCCCACATGAATTACTGATGTCTCCCACTCTATTTCTCCTATACATTAACGACTTGCGTGACGCCCCAGTGGAAGGTATGTTTCCCCTTTTGTGGATGAAACGGTGATTCTTTATAGAGCATCTTCTACGGGACGGTTTCTCGAAGAGGTGCAATCTAACTTAAAGTTGCTAGTATCCTGGTTCTCGATTAGTAATGTCAATATTAAAAAAATTTGTCAATTTTTCAACTAGAGACTCCTTTCAATTTGTATCCCCTATTCGTTTTCACCATACAAAAGTGTCACTTACATATTTGACCATAACATGTCTTGGATAACACATACCCTAAATCTTATCAAAAACTAAACACAAATTCCTCTTATTATCAGAGTCCTAAACAATTTAATTCTATTTCTATTGAAATTCCTGTAACTTTATCCCAAGATAGAGCCATTACATGAAAAAAGAATATATATAAAAAATGTGTGAAAAAATGCATGTTTCGTCGCCCTAACTCATTTTTATTCCACTTGCACGTCATTAACTTAAATTATTTAAACACAACACTTTTCTTATATACTTTTCCTTTTAGACTTTTTGGAGTATTGTCACAATTATATACATACTTAAATAATTTTTCCAATAATGCTTTAGATTTAAAATCACTTATTAGACCGCCGTAGTAAACCAGCATGTTATTACTTTTTTTTACACTCAGGCACTTGTGTCTTGTAGAAACACAAAGGTTAACAATAAAATATTAATTAATTATTTGTAATCTATCATAATAGCTTTGTAATGTATTAATAATAATGTATCGTATTGTGACAATGGATAGAAATAGATAAAAATTTAAGCATTAAAAAAAATCAATTTCGAAAATCACAATAACAAGTTTATTAAAAACTTTCATTTTGTAATAAAAAAAGCGAACCAGTAGTTTCATGATAACTCAGAGTATAACAATCTGGAAGGACTTCTGAATTGGGGATTTCTACGGCTCAATGACCGAAGATGTTAAATGTAAATTTTTTCAAGCTATTTCCTCATTCACTAGTATTTAAAAATGGCCTTTAATGATAATATTTATATTAGACTTTTACAATAAAGAATTCTATTTCTGATGTGATTTCAAGGAAATCTGTTTCCACTGTTGACGCATTCTTAGACGATTCTGATGGGTGCTTTGTCATACCGACAAAGGTGAGACAATTAACTGGTTCAGTTCTGACATCACTGTCTTTTTGGAAAAAACCTCCTTAGTTTTAAAAAGTTTTTTACAGGGATTGTCATATCAAAACTGGCGCCTTCAAATGACAAGAGAAAAACACCTCTTTATATCAGACTATGGAAGCTATATTGTATAACTACATTATCAAAAGTTAAACAGGTGTAAATTTAGCATAGAACGGAAGCTTTCACGGCTTTGGTCAATTAAGAAATTATAGTTCTTGGGATTAGACCGTGTCAAATTGGAATTACTATCCGATGATTCACCTTCGATTGCATGAGGCATCTTCAGGGATCTTTACTCCATGAGATCTGAACACTGAACGAGCTCGAAGAGATATAAGATCGGTTTCCACGTGTGATGTAGTCCGTAACACGTATCTCTATTGAAATTTTTTGCATTTTTAAATATTTCAAAAGATTCTCTAATTTTTCGTTTATAAAATCATGGAAGCGATGCTAGAACCTTGGTTTCCTTTACATTTATAATATGGCCAGTGTTATGCTGGAGTTTAACTATACCATATTAAACAATTTGTTTTTCTTTTTTATATATCGTTCATGTTCCTTCAAGTCTAGTTGATATTGAGCGTCCTGTTTCTCCTACACACTTCTCCACAGGAACAAGGAATTTTATATACTCCTTCTGTCTGGAAAGGTACAATGTCTTTTGGAGTTCGCAAGCATTATTCAATCTTCTTCTGTGTATTGAAGATTTTACGTATGTATGACCGCCGAAGTAATCGTCCTATTTTGTCTGTAGTGCCATGTATGTAGGGAAGAACAACACTACTTGCCAGTAGACTTTATCATTCTCCTTTGGCGGAGTTGGATTACTACAGCCTTTGATTGACCGCGCAATATCTTCAGTGCGTCTGTTTTCTATGCACAGAACAGAACATGAACGATGTATTAAAAAGAAACAAATTGTTCGATCTGCTGTAGCTGAACACCAGCATAACAGTGGCCATATTATAAATGTAAAGGAAACCAAGGTTCTAGCATCGGTTCCAGGATTTTATAAACGAAAAATTAGAAAATCTATTGAAATATTTAAACATACAAAAATTTCAACAGAGATACGGGTTACGGTCTACATCACACGTGGAAACCGATCTTAACACAGGGTCACGGTTCGGCGAGCAAAAGTCGGGTATAAAAGACCGCCTGAATCTCTTCGAGCTCATTCAGTGTTCAGATCTCGTCGAGTAAAGATTCCTGAAGACGCCTCGTGCAATGGAAAGCGAAACGTCGAATAGTAATTCCAATTTGACATGGTCTAATCCCAAGAACAATGATTTCTTAATTGAAGTCACTCTGCCAGTTGGCGTTTCTTCTTAGATGCCGAGCTGAGGATGTACTACCGAAATCACTATAGGTGAGACATCACATTATTTCTAGAATTGCTAAGAATATTTATAAGCATGCTGGCAATGCATTAGTTAGAGAAAACATTGGGGCAACACCTCGTGATTTAGATACAAATGCCCGGAAACTATTATAAAGTCCTCTGAAATTAGCTTCTAGACTAGAAAGAATCATATTTACAACTTTGGATAAAATCACCAAAGCACAGGTAGAAAAATTCCGTCATCAAGAAGTTACACCAGAACAAACACGCAGAATATTATCAACTTGTCATCAAAGCCGTTAACTTAACCGAAGCAGAACAATCCGTCCTTTCCAAAGGCCAAAACTTTGCAATAGTACTGAGTAGCATTCCCATATAAGACATAGTATCCTCTATTGAAGCAGCAATCAGAAGACTACCAGTGGGACAAGCCGATGAAGTCCGATATGAGACAGCGAAGACCATTAAAAATTCAAAACCACCGAAGTCGAACCTCTCCGCAACCAAAAAAACAGCAATGAAGATCTTAAATGAAGACGCAAACATTCTGGTACTTCCAGAGGATAAAGGCAACGCCACAGTCGTCATGGACAGAACAGAATAGGTTACAGAAGGTTACTCAACTTTTGGATAACAACACCTATAAGGTTATGCAGGCAGACCCCACAAGTAGAATAGAAAGACGCATTACCAATCTGATCAACGCATTCAGTATACCACCAGCAGAGAAGAAATCATTAAAATCAGACAGCTCCAAGATTCCCAGGTTCTATAGTCTTCCGAAGATACACAAGGACAATGTACCATTTCGACCGATCATCAGTGCAATATACTCGCCCACATAAAAACTTAAGGCAATCCAGTTGGATCCCAAAGATATTTTGGTCTGTTTCGATGTAGAATCACTATACACAAATGTTCCTGTCAATGACTCAATTTCCATTATATCAGACATACTGGATCATAATAATCTTGACATGAACTTAATAGACTTAGTGGAAGCTTGTATTAGATCTACTTATTTCATTTTTTTTTGAACATTTTATGAACCAACTTCAGGGGCACCTATGGCATCTCCTCTATCACTTGTGGTAGCGAATATCTTTATGGAAACCTTTGAGGATACTGCTCTAATATCCCCTCCACTAAAACCAAAACACTGGTTCAGATATGTAGATGATACTTTTGTTGTTTGGCCTCATGGATAGGATATCTCCTTATATTTCTGGACCACCTTAATCAACAACATCATATTATCAAGTTTACGATGGAAATTAAATCTAATGGAACGATTCCCTTTCTAGATGTAGGTGTCCAAAAGAAGGAAAATGGTACATTAGGACATTCTGTGTATAGAAAACCGACGCATACAAATAGATACTTAAATGCAAATTACCATCACCATCCAGCACAAAAGAAATTGGTTGTTAACTCACTAGTATTCACAGCTATTTCGCTTTCTGATCAAGATTCTCTAACATCGGAAACATCTAAACTGCCGAAGCTCTCAGAGGGAATGGCTATTACATTGAAGATATTACATGTTCAATTAAAATATATAACAATCCAACTCCGCCAAAGAGAATGATATAGAGCCACTGTTAGGTAGTGTTGCTCTTCCCTACATTCATGGCACTACAGAGAAAATAGGACGATTACTTCAGTGCTCAGATCTCGCGGAGTAAAAATCCCTGAAGATGCCTCGTGCAATCGAAGGCGAAACTTCGGATAGCAGTTCCAATTTGACACGGTCTAATCCCAAGAACCATGATTTCTTAATGTGTAAATTTCTAAATTTTGGTTCTCGTTGCACTTTCATGACAACACATACTTAAAATAAATTAAATATTGAAATAAAAAAAAAAGTCATTCATATACCATTATTTCAGAAGCAGAGTCTTCACGTTTTTAAAGCAAGATTACAAGTCTATATTAAGATTCTATAGAACATTTAAATTTGAAGGCTGTTTTATATTTTTTTCAACAAATAATACAAATATAAAAAAACTAGCCTGTCCAAAGAATATAACAAATATGTAAAAAAAGTTTTGTTATCTATTCTAAATTTATAAATATAATTAGTTAGTTAAAAGTCTCAATTACCTTAATGCTGCGATGAATATCATCTTCTGAGTATGACTTAATTACAAAAAATCTAGCATTTGGAGCTGAGAGGTCAAATTCAGTAGGATTATAATTATTCTTTCCTCTTAATTCTTCTAAAACAGGGTGGTTTGTTTGTTGACTCTGAGAACTAGGCATTATCATTTGCACTGGACCAGGAAGTATGCCCTAAAAGACCTTTTATTATCACATACATTTCATATTGGACAAAATCGTACAAATCAATGAATTCGCAGTTAGTTCAGGAAAATTAGTAGCTGCAACATATTATAACTAGATTTTACCATCAAAGTGGGCATATACGGCAGCGCGCGCAAAATGCTGCAACTGTTGAAGCGTTCTCTGCGTAATCCATTTCCATACATTAAAAAGTACACATTTCAAGCTTTTCAATAGTACTAAGTGTGAATAGGTATTGTAATTATTAATGTTTTTTACTTGCGGTTGATGGGAGAATTCAGAGAAAGCAAGATGAACAAAAATAATTTTTATTTACCACATAAACAAACCTTAGAGAAAAATAATTCCAAATCGACAAAATTAATAAACTATTATTTATAAACATAGGATTAAACCTGTAAAACCAAAAATAAACATATTTTCGAAGGTTTACAGGTTTTCTTCTGTATCCGTCCTAACAAAAGACACGAAAGAAAAACGTTCGAAAATTCTAATGCGATTTTGACCACATGCCGAGAGGAGTCATTTTTAAATAAGTAAAAATGTCAATAGTGATTTTCTGCCTTTTTCCAAAATGAGAGTAAATCACATACTCTCTTTTTCCGGAAAAGCTTCTTTTCGTTTATATTTTGCTGTAGGACGACCTCTTTTAAGCATCCGACAGTAGTCGGCTAGAATTTTGACATCCCAACGTCCTTGATATCCCCTTTCCATCCCTTTAAGGTCTTGGTAAAAGCGCTCCCCTTGCTCTTCACTGACATCACCTTCACTGACATCACCGAGGTTATCCGAAAATAATCAAGATGAGCAGGTAGAAAGTGAATTTTTATGCTCATATTACATCCTAACTACCTAAATGTATCCAACATGTTTTCAACAATATTTATTTTATTGCATGAAGCCACTTCTTTCGACTTTCTTTTAGAAACCCAAAAAATGAATCTTAGGTCCCTTCGGATAGTTTCCATTGCTATTAGGTACACAACACACATCATATGATGATGAATAAGAAATTAAGAAAAACAAATGGTTTTGGTCACGTTTGGTCATGTTAGTTCAGGTCAGGGTAGTCAAATATCGCATGGCCTTAAATTGTTTCTGCATTCAATTAAAACCTAGTTACTTTTTTTATGTTTCCATAACAGCTTGAAGTGAGAAAACACTTTTTCTCTATTAAGTCATAAAATATTTAAAAATATTAATTCCACTTTTGTAAAATTTAGGTTATCCTAAAATTTGTGTGTCTTTGATTGACCTTTTTGTAGAAATTGAAATTTGTCTCTTAGAAATACCAGGATCTACTAGTAAAAGCAGTAGACTCGGTAGTGTAAAAATATGAAGGATAATATGTCATTACGCTTCAATAACAGCTTTGCTATATTTTTTACTGAACAAGTATTATTGTGAAACTGTGAAAACTAATAAAATAAAAGGTGTTATTTTGCTTTCCCGGGTACTGATCGTGTACATGTTTCCATGAAAATTGATTGTAGAAACCACCTAAGTCCTGAGCTAAGGTTGTTTCTGCAATCAACTTGTTCTTTTAGGCCGGGTAATATAAAGCGTGCGACAGAAAAATCTCCCTCATTTGACTCTGCCATTGTTCGGAAGTGAAAAGAGTGGGGAGAGTCGTAGTGCCGTATTTTTGTAGCTTATACCTGGCAGTTTCCAGTTGTCATCATGAATTGGATAAGAGGGCATTATGTATTAATTGCTCAGACGTATATTAAAAAAACGAAGTTTAATTGGTTACGCAAAGAGCATTTCGGGTTCCACTTCATACTTGATTCACACTTTGCTGCTGGGCCTTGTGTTGACTAAGTATCATTAATGACTAAAAAGCTGCTATGTAGTAAGTTAATGCAGCAATAACTCAAGGAATGACCCATCGTGTGATGCAAACATCTAGAAATCAGCTACAAATGTATTTAAAAATCATAGCAAGGACAAACTGCATTATTTGCTTAAATAAAAAAACAAAATCAACAATTACATTAACTAGGATTTTTATTGACTAAAATATTGTCTAAAATGTGAGCGGTTTTTCTAGCGCACCCTGTACATTTTGAATGTTGAATTTAGGTTCTTTTTGCGCTTAATCAATAGAGTTTCCTTGTTTCAACTCATCTGTAACTCAAATATGACAAAAAAAATCATTTAATTTATGCTAATAAAATCCGAATTTTTTGTAATCACATTTTTTTTGTCGGAAATTATTTATTTCGAGTAAAATATATTTCCACTAAATTGCGGCAAAAACCCTTATTTTTTATATATTAAAAAAAATCTTAACTTTTCTAAATACAAATATTCTTCGGCGCAACTCTGGGATTTTACTATTTTCAATAACCTCTTTAAAAATGTCATTTACTTTCATTTTGGAAAGACTCTGAAAATTACTGTTAAACTTAATATAATTGGAAACAAACCTGAATATGAGAGCTGGGAGGCGGTACCTGAGGAGGAGGCATGTGAGTCGGCATCATCGTTGTCTGCTGGAATGCAGGGGCAGGTGGCATTACGTGCTGCGGCCCACGAGGAGGAGGCGGTTGTGTAACTTGAGGTGGCTGGCGCGTTGGTTGTGGGGGTGGCGGTCCGGTCCAGCCGGGCCTAATCGGTGCACTACCATGTGGCGGAACTCCAGTCACAGGAGGCATTGTAGATTTGGGTTGGGGAGGAAGCGGTGCACTAGTAACCATTGGTAACGGGACTTGTGGTGGAGTACTCTGAAACGATTTTTAAAAAATACGGAAACTTACCCTTAAAAATAGTTCTCAAATTCGTAATACAAAATGTCCCTCCCATTGAGTAAATTAAAACTGTTCACTCCCATTAAGTAAATTAAAGCTTAACAGTGGAAGCTAAGTGTGTTGATTTCTCATACAAATTTTAAAATATGGCTAGAATAATTCAGATTAGACACTGTGACATGTGTTTGGTATAGTTCATTGTCTACAAAATACAATTAATTTACCCAAAAGACCCGAAATATACTGGGTGACAATGACAGATTGCTTTCCGCTGCCACTTTAGTATTTTTAGCCGATCGAAACGAATTTTGGGTAGTTGTCTTGGTTTATTAGGATGACATACTTGACAGATTTGTGCGACTTTCGATTTGCCCGGAAGTGGCTCCAATTTCCTTTTTTTAATGGAACATATATTTTTACATCCTCGCAATCTAAATGTTTTTCTACACAATATTGTATTCAAAAAGTCAGGCCATTCCGCCACTTTCAAATTTTGTCAGCTATTTTTACTTCTCAATCTAGAGTGCCGTTAAGTGACTTAAATTACTCTGACATGCTTAATAAGCTATAAAATATAAATTCGACATTTTTTTATCGTAAATTTGTGTTACAGGGTGACTCAAAATTGACAGAATCACTTTTGTCGAAATTACTCGAAATTTTCAAATGGAAGTATATAATTTTCATACTACATAGTAAATGCATCTCTTCAATACGAATCTAATGAAAACTATAAACATATTAAGTCAAATCAGCAGTGGAAATAAAAACTTTTAATTAATTTAAAAAAATAATTAACAATTGATTAACGATGATGCCACTTTGTTGTGGCATAACAGTGACTTAAAAGCAATGATTCATGTAATTGTCAGTGATCTGGAAAAGCTTAAACGGTGGTGTGATGCCAATTGTCCGTCTTGAATGTTCATAAAACTTCTGTAATATCATATAAGTGTCAATTAAACTTGTGGTCCGTGAAAGCAAGGTTTTAAAAAAACCTATAGGAAAATAAATTTTTGGGGATTTTAATAAGACAACAAACTTAAATTTAGAGGTCACGTGGAGGCGTTGTGTTCAAAGCTGGCTTCTAGTTGCTATGCACTAAGAGTCATAAGCAATCAACTTGACCCCATAATAGCGAGAAATGCTTATTTTGCACTTATGTGATTTGTTTTTGACCCTACTGAACAGCTCTAATAGTGTTTCCCTGCTAAAGAAAGGAGCATTGAGATACAGGTGCGGGGCTAAACTTCGGGAATCATGCAGAACATTGTTTTTGTATAATAAAGTATTGACATTGGTAAGTATTTTCATTCTGGAATCTGCATGTCTCAAGCATACAAAATTTAAGAGTGAAATAAATTCTGCTTCAATACGTCCAACTCATCGTTGTAATTCTATTTCATTGCCCATTTCAAGTTCAAGCCAGACAAAAAAGTCGGTTTTCTATAGTGCCAAAGCAACTTTTTAAGAAAAGTAGTTCAGCCATTTTACACTACGACTGAATATTTTTAGGAACATTTTTAAGTTCCTTAATATTTTATTTCTAACGTTTGTGTTTTTTTTTTTATTATATTTGACTGCTACAAAACTGGCTTTATATGTTTATCTGTATTGTGTATGTATGTATGTATATGTGTATGTAGGTATATATACATGTATGTATATATACATGTATGTATATGTATATGTGTGTATGGGTATAACTGTTTAAATATTTAATATTATTGATATTTTAATACATTATTCTTTTATTATCATATATGTTGATGTGTAAGTATCTTCTAAAGTATTTATTGCAGTTATCTATTGTTATACATCATATTTCATACTTGTCCTGTAAAATTGAAAAATCTAATTTTATCTAGTTTTGATGATGAACTTTGTATATGTATATATGTAGTATTTAGATTAAACTATTATTAAAGCAGCTTTGTCAATGAGATTTTTCTTATAATAAAGCAATTGAATTGAACAACAAGTACTTAACACCAAAACAAAAATCAAAATGTATTTTTCTTAAATCTAGCCAACAATCAAGTTCTCTTAATGTTCTCCATTGACTTCATGGCATTTTTTCACAACAAATGTTTCCCTCTACAACATTTTGAAGCTGTTCAACAGTTAAACTAGCAAATCCTTCTCGAATACTATCTTGTAATATTTCTTAAGTTTCAGGGGGTGTGCAAAAATTTTGATTGTACCCCACAAAAAAAAATCGAATAGTGTCAGGTCTGAAGAACGGGGAGGTCACCGAACTGATTGATCGATCTATTTGGGCATTGTGGGCTGGAACACCTTCCTCCAGAGGTAGGCCTTCTAAAAATTCCTCGAGGAAGTTCTCTAAGATTTCAAGATATCGCTCGCCAGTTAAATGTCCTTTAAAAAAAAATCGGTCCAATAATACACGTGCCTAATATCCCTGCCCAAACATTCACACCACACTTATCCTGGAAATTTCCTTCCTTCATATAGTGTTGATTTTTATGGTGCGTTACCTAATGCAGCTACAGTAGTCCAATCTTCTTTAAAAGTCGCCGATATAAAGGTGTTGATCTAATTGATATTTGAATGAGCGGTAACCGTGTTTCTTCAAAATGTGGTAAGCTGCATAGTGGCTAATACCAAGTCCAAGAGGTGTCTAGTAGATGCCCTGGGGTCCAGGTTTACAAATGCCAAAACCTTAATTTCCATTTCTTCACTGACGATAAAGTCATTGTCTTGTTGGATGACAGGCACCTCGCGCATTTTTTTTACTTGATAGTATTATAGCAAATTTCAAACTGACAGGAAGGAGGCCCGTTTTTCATTTGTTTTTATTTAGACTTTCATGGAAAACTTGATGTATTGAAAGTTTTGAAAATGATATTGTTATTCATATGTTTTAATAATTCAGACTTGATCTTGATGATGTAAGGTTTAGATATTTCGATTTGTGTTAGGTACTTATTTCCCCTAGTTGCCCACTATTTGACCGAATGTATTTATATTTGTTAGATTCTTATTAAAGAGATGTATTTAACTGTAATATGAAAATGGTATACTTCCATTTGAAAATTACGAGTAATTTCGAAAAAAGTGATTCTGTCAAATTTGAGCCTCCCTGTAATACAAATTAAAGATAAAACATTTCCGTTTTGTTTTTTATAGCCTATTTAAGCATGTCAGAGCAATTTAAGCCACTTTACGGCACATCAGATTGAAAAGGAAAAATAGCTGTGAAAATTTGAAAATGTCGGATTGAGCTGATTCTTTAAGACGATGCTATATGGAGAAACGTTCATATTTCCTATGGGTCCGTCCATATAAAATTTCGTTTCGATCGATTAAAAAATAACAGGGTGTTCCATAAAAAAAAGGAAATTAGCGTCACCTCCGGTCAAACCGGAAGTCGCACAAATATGTTAAGTATATCAAAAATTGTCACTCTAATAACCCAAATACCTACAAAGTTAAAAAATAACAAAAATGGCAGTTTCAATTACACCCGGTACTATACTATGTGTGTACTATACACACACCCACTTTTTTATCTTCCAAGATGGACATTTGAAATAGGGGTATGTGTAATAAGTGACGATGATTATTTTAGAATTTATATGAATCGAAAACCACTTTCGGTTTAACCGAACGTGTCATAGACTTTGATACTCCAAATGAAGTCCTATGTATTTTTTGCATATGCAAATTATTATTTCACAAGATATATTACAATTAAAAATGGCGGCGCTATTGAAGGAATTTGTTTCAAACTCTTAGTCGCCATAATACTTTTAAAACAAACGAAGGAAGCTCTAGAAGTAGACTTGATCAAAAATAGAAATTTTTAAGTCAAGTTATTAGAAATAAAAAAAAAAACTAATTTTAACCAGTTTCTATCTTGAAAAAATAATTTTCATTTTTAAAATCGAATTACCACTTATTTTTAAAAACGACTTTAAAAACAGGAATGTTTTAATTTTTTTAATTAGTTTTGTCGGCGGAATCTAAGACTTAGAAGGGAGTCATTAAGGCAACCAAAGTATTATGTAAAGCCCTTGCTGATCAGTCCAAACATAAAACAAGGTTAAGGGTACTCACCTTGTTCGTTTCCCATGTCCCTATATCAATATTATGCTTTCCAGGAACTATAGGACCAGGAGGCATACCAGGGCCTTTCTTTTTGAGACCCTGATTTTGAATGGGCAACTGGGGTTTTGCGGGTTGGCTGGCGATACTTGCCCATGTCGCTTTTTTCTGTTGGCCTAAGTCTTTACTATCACTTGAAGATTTCAATTCTAAAAAAAATTGATCTTTGATTTTATAATTCTCTATTCACTCAGTAATTGCTAGAAAAAAATCCTCTCTATTTGTGTTTAATCTTTTTACCAGCATTCCAAATTACATATATATATAATGTTCAAATTAATTAATATTAAATAGCAATTAATATAATGGAACTGTCTACAAAAAAAAATGTTAATGAATAAAGTATCTATATTACCAAATTAAAATACCTGTAATTTAATTTTAAATATCTGTTTTCGGATAGCATGTAATGAAATACTCAATGATAAATTTTGGAGTATAATAAGGGTTATTATAAGTTGGGCTGGTGCCAAATGAAATATTTATACAAAATGCAACTATACAAAAAATTAAATAAGTCTTTCTTTTAAAAAAGTGTTTAAAATGGTTTTACTCTTGTACTTGTAATAATTAAAAGGTACGTCTTATATTAAACACAGATGATAAAGATGTTCCTAAAATTATTAATTAACAATAATACAAATACAAACCTATTAATCAAACTAATCGGCTAAAACCTAAAATTAAACCAAAGACAGGAAGAAAACCAATTCACTACCTCAACCACACTGAATTTTGCTATAATAATATATATGTTAAATGATGTCCATACATAACGACCTGCCAAATAAAAATACTGGTAAGAATGGTAATCGTTCAACCATGTATTCATTTCAATATCCTCTGAACTCGTTAACGAATCTCGACTAAACCATTGCAAAATTTTGAGCAGGATATTAACCATTATATTCCGCTGTCTACGCTATCCCTGTCTAAATAACGGACCGAAGAACTTAAGAGTCCGCCAGTCTGGTCTAAAACATTATAGACTCTATTTCAATCGCGCGCCCTATATTTGGTGGGTAATGCACGAAAATTAGCATTAAGGTTTTTGTCCAGTCTCCAAATTATAATTTCCCCGAAACTACATTGATAATCGACTGTTTTAATTGTTTATATATATATATATATATATATATATATATATATATATATATATATATATATATATATATATATATATATATATATATATATATATATATATATATATATATATATATATATATATATATATATATATATATATATATATATATATATATATATGACACTATGATCCCTATCTGGAAGATGTTCTGCGTCGCAACAGGCACAATGATCCATTTTAGTCAAACGGCGATAGCGATTTCGTTCTTTTTGGAGCTCATCAGGACGACCGTATTTTGTGTATGTCGACTCTCGACTTTTTTCGATTTCTACTTATTAAACAGATTTGATAATCGGTTCACAGACTACGCCCATAGCGTAATATTTTTTATGATTTTTTTTATATTAATAATTGTTTTTCATTTTTTGGACGTCATAATATTGTATTCATTCCGATTGGGTAAGTACAGTTGTGTTCATTAAAAACGCGTACACTAAATATTCTTTAGTATAAATCGTTCTTGATTATTTTTAAAGAACTTCAAAAAAGGAGGACGTTATCCATTCAACACTACATATATTTCCGGAGTGGTCCCAACATTTGACAACGATCGTCAAAATGTTTAAAAGGCTTCGTCATTTGACACAAATTAAGAAGGCTAAGGTAGTAATAGAACTTCAAGAACGATTCGTGAATTACATGTGCCGTTCCCAAGGAAATCGCTGACGCAAAGGATTCTCTCGCTGGCAATTTCTAAAACTGATACCGTTTTTGCTGATGCAGATTCCCAGACCTGAAGGTTTCATTCTGTTTTAAAATAATTGTATAAAGCGTTCTCTTTCTTGACTTCTTACTGTAAAAACATATATTTGAAACAAAATTTGTTTCCAAACACAAAGTTTAATTTTCAAAGTTTTAAGTCGCGAAAACCTCTAATATACACAATAACTTCAGCAGGATATATCCAATTTACTCTGCACATGCTGCAAAGGCACAGATTAATAACTAATCAGATACAGTACTCCTGGAATTTCATTCATAAACGGGTTTAATCGAACCCCATTAGCTTTAGCGGAAAACTCAGAGATGTACTCATCATATTTTTATTTTTTCTGAGAAGAACCATATTTGAATATTTTGTGAGTGACGTTTAACCAAGCTTAATATATTTATATAAATGAAATTTTTAATTGTTGGCAGTTTTTTGATGTGAAGTCTCGGTTTCAAACTAAATTTAATGAGCAGTTATAAAACACACAAAATAAAAAATTGTACATAATTTATATTAGATATGCTATCTTATTAACGACGCATTCAGTTTTTGTATAAGCTGAAAATGTTTTTTAACCTATTTGCTTTCAAGAAATCTTTTTTAAACTCTGACAGATGTTTTCTGTTTAATAAGTAAAACATTAAGCGAATATTTTGATTAAAACTATGTTTTTTCGGTGGCGATGTATTATCTTTATTACGATATTTTTAACGCATGGAAAATAAGTAGATATTCTTTCATTCATTAATAAAATAATTACAATAAGTAAACCGCATAGAGGAACTGGGTTTTACAGAAAGTGAGGGTGGTTAAAAATGAGAAAATTTTTATTTACGGGAATTAGATGCTAACATAATTGTAGGTAGTCACTATAAAGGCTTACCCGACTATATAAGAATATATGGTGGGGAAAGCCAAACAGCCAATCGGGTAGTTTTTGCATTTTGCTCTACTGATTTATTAAAACTTCTGCACAATATACTGTGTGACAGAAGATGAGAATGGCTAAAAATGAGAAACTTTTTATTTATAGGAAGTAGATGCTAACATTTGAAATGTGGGTAGGTGCCATAAAGGTCTCTCTGACTATATAAGAAAAAGTGGTGGGGGAAGATGAACAGTTGATCGGATATTTTTTGCATTCCATTCGGAAACTCGTTCTAAAATTTGGCACACAGAGGACAGCAAGCTCTACTGACTCATTGAAACACACACACACACAATCCACTGGGTGTTACAGAAAGTCCAAAAAAATTGATTTTTTAAATATTTTATTAGACCGCCAGTTTACTTCGCTCTCTTGGATTCATACCAAAACGTAACTAGTTCATCCTATGTAACACTTGATTTTTGTACAAAATTTTTAGTAATAATTTGCTATCTTGTTCTGGCATATTGGATTTTTATTAAAATATTACCAGGTTATCTCCATGTTTCTTAATTTTTGAACATTTAAAGTTAATCTGGTAAGTAGTTTTTAAGCTATGTCGCGAACTGAGAAACAAACGGACAGACCGACAGAATTGATAAAAAATATATTTTGGCATCTAAGGACGCTAAAACGTACAGATATGTAAAACCTGAAAGTGATTTTTTTCACGATTACAAAAATTTAATTTGGCCGCCATTTTGTTCCGCCATACTGAATTAATGCCACAATTTTACTAGTTCATCCCTATCCACAATCAGTTATGGCGCACAATTTGAAATCAATCCATTAAGTGTTTTTTTGAGGCTGAATTTTTAAATATTTTATTAAGCCTCCATCCTCCATCTTGGATTCGTACCAGAAATTTTACCAGTTGATTCTTACATAATTCTTGATTTTTGTGCAAAATTTGAGAAGGACTCGATACGTAATTTTTTAATATTACCAAAATGTTACCAAGTCATCCCCATATGACCCTTAATTTGTGACCAAAATTTGAAGTAAATCGGGTAAATAGTTCTTAGGTATGGTGCGAACAGACAGACAGACGGACCGACGAAATTAGGAAAACATGTTTTTCGGCATCTAGGGACTCTGAAACGTAAAGATCTGAAAAATCTCCCATACCACTGACTTTTTTAGAATTTTTCATGTTTTGATATTTTTTAATATCTAAAAAACTTCTAAATAATAATACCAGTATCCGGCCGACTCAACGCTGCTGAGTTAATGGGTTTTCCGCCCAAATTGATGTTATGTAAAGATTTGCGAGCCAAACGAAAGTGCAGTATCTGTATTAATCTGTGGGAAAGGAATGATTTCAAAACAGTAATATAGAAGTGCTTTAATGGGTTTCTCTTAGTAAGCATCATAAGCCCATAAGAAACGTTTGGAGTAGTTGTTAAAAAATACACAAGGGATGCATGCATGCTTTAAATAGTGGGAACTCTACACTGAATACCACCAGTCCTTTCAATATTTACCAATTTTGACATTGACATTCAAACTTCACAGTCAAAGTATGAATTATAAAAAAAATAGCAGTTACCGACGTTTGTTTGATTTGTCATATTATTCATATTCATCCTTACGATATTTTAAATGTATTACGATCGAGCGTGCACAGTTGTGATGACAACCATCGAGCGTCGACTAAAAAATAAACAAAACAGCCACTAATGTATCTATTTTTTTTGCCGTTTTCTGCTTTAGAGCAGGGGAGTTTTTCAGAAATAAAATTCGTTTATTGTCTGTTTTCTCCTAAAATCGAGTATTATTTTACTTTAGTTATTTTAACAATTTTGACAACCAAAAAGGGACCATGTTAAGAGTGCTCCGAAGTACTTATATTCTCGTAAATTCTCTTTAGAATACCTATTTTTTACGTCAATAATTCTAACGATTCAGAAAGTTCATTTTTAACTGTATTAGTTGCAAATTAACAAATAAAAAATAATGAAAATATACAATACAGTAAAATGAACGCATAACTATAAATTCTTCCATAAGAATCAATTATGTCCTATAAACCTATATATATTTTTTTAGTAAAGGAGCTATTAACGCAGTCCAAAAACAAAACAGCAATAACGAGACTATAATTTTTATTATTTATCAAAATAGCCTATAATTCCACAGGGTATCTTGAAAACGTCCAAAATATTGATGCACACAGTATACAAAATAAAACTGAATTTTGAGTGAAAACTTGAGAGGTAATATTGCTACAAAATTTCTGATAATAGGTTCACAATTTGGTTTAGAATCCTCTTTTACTTTGTACATTGTGTGTATCAATTTCGGACTTTTAGACGAATTTTTACAACATTCTGTAACATTTTAATGCATGCCACGTTTCTGTCAATAAATCAGAGTGCAACGAGGAGAAATTTCAAAAACGAACGCAGTAAATACAGGTTGTTTACTAAATATACCATAAATTCTAAATGTTTGAAAAGCTTGCAAAAAGTTAATTAACCAAAAAAAATATCTTTTCAAAACACAATAAAAAAGAATTAATAAATATTTAACTAACCTAAATTTTGCATAGCATGCTCGACGCCCTTGAGAGAGTTATCGGGCATGGCCTGTGTGTACATGTTTTGCGGATCTCTGTAGTAATCGTCGTATTTGCGACCACCTAGCTGATTGCCGCCCCAGGTATTGTAATCGCCATTGCTGTGGAAATAGTTGAATGAAGACGCTTGACCTTGGAAAGTAGGAGTTGAAAAAGTTGTTGACGGACCGAACATTCCTAAAAAAATTACAAGTTACATTTATACCAAATTATAGTTATATCAAAAATTTGTAATGGTGTGTTAGAGTATTAGTTTAAAAATCTTAATAGGGGACTACACATCTGAGCTTATATGTATATAACTTTTTGTTTTATGCTTTCCTAATTATTTTTTGTCCCAATATATATTACACATAGCAAACACTAAAAATCCAACATACTTTTGAAAACACCATAAAAACAATAGAATCTAATGAAAATAGATTTTTACCTGTGAAATTCATGACCATAATAAAAATGATTTCTTGTTCTATTTTCAATATTCGAACAGACTAATAACTATGTACCTTTGTCCCAGTAACTCCTCAACACTTATGATAAGGTAAGACATTCTATATTTGATAGACGTTTTCCACTCCCCAAACATTCATTTGCATCACGGTAACTTTCTAGAAATCGGGGTAGTATTGTCACCACTGTTGCTGTGTCGCTACAACTTCTACCCATTATTAGCAGCCCACTAGACATCAAAGCAAGATAATCTCAGGCAGTCACCCATCATAGTCTTAACAATAACCCCACTTTGACTGACTTTCATATTGTTCCAAGATTGAACCAAACGAAACGAGAAAGATAAATAAAAATAAAATGTAATTTTTGTTAACCTATACAACCAATAATGATACCTTCCAAAATGTTATCTCTAATTGCTTAAATTATTCGAAATTTCTTTGCTTTATGGATGACCTAAAGTGTTACTTAGTGATTTCCACCAGGGAGGACTGTTTTTGACAATCTGATCTGAACAGACTGAATTTATTTTGTCGTAATAATGCAACGAATCTTAATATATCAAAGTGCCACCAAATGTGTTTTTCCAGACCAAAGCTGTGAAAAAGTATCTAGTTACTTTTAAAGTTATTTTCTGAAAAATGTAATTAGATACTCGAAGATATTAGTCATTTTATGAAAAACAGTATCTTAGTTCTTCGTTACTTTCTAAAAGTAACTAGATATTTCAACTAAGTTACTTTGAGAGTAAATAGTTACTTGAAAAACAACTAATTACTTTTGAAAAATAACTAATTACTAGTAACTATTTACTTTTAAAGTTACTAGTTACAAGTTATATTTTAGTTACTTTCAAGGTAACGTGGGTAAAATATCTAGTTCAATTACTCAGTTACTTCGGAAGCAACTAGTTTTTTGTCTTACCTCTATTGTATGAGTAAATGTTTTCTTCAGTGATCTATATATATATATATATATATATATATATATATATATATATATATATATATATATATATATATATATATGAATTACCCTCTCAAGTATTTCGGACACAGCAGGCAGTATGCTTATAGGCCGAAACTGACTGACATGCCCCGGATTAGCAACTTTAGGAATAGGTAAAACATTTGCACACTTCCAGACCGAGGGATACTTAAGAGCTGAGAAGAGAAAAATTAATAATATGGACAACCTGATCCGTTAGGTGAGGGATAACAAAAGACAGCATTTTAAGGTCAATGTTGTCACTGCCCCTGACATTAGTTTTAATGCTACATCAAATTTTTTCAAAACAAAACATTACTAACCTTTTTAAATTTAAGTTTGTTTTGAATACTAGGATGAGTTTTATTAATATAATGGGCTGAGATAAATTCATAGTTGCTTAAATCGGCAATGGGGTTGTTATTGATGAAATAAGTATTAAAAGAACTGGCAGTACCTATATCCCCAGGAGCTGTTTTAAGAGTGGTATTTATATTTAAATATTTAATTGTACGCCAAAAAGCTTTAGGATCCGATTGAAATTTATGTTGTAAATAAGCGCGTTTTTCATTTCTTACAGCGGTTGTAACAGAACTCCTTAAAGATTTATACTCTTCCCATAAAGTACCGGTTTTTTGTTTTTTATATTTCGCACGTGCTCTATTACGCAGTCTCATAAGAAGCTTTAAGTTATCCGTCAGCCAAGGGGCAGGAGCCTTTGATATTCGCGCAGTTTTAAGGGGTGCATGGACATCAAAAACCCGACGGACGTTTTCATTAAAAATCTCAACCTTTACATCAATATTGTCACACTGGTAAAAACCATGCCAATCTAACTGCAATAAATCAGCAACAAAAAAATCGTTATTAAAATTTGAATAATCCTGATAAGTTCGAAATGAGATTGGAGGTTTTGTTTTTTGAATTTTTAATTTACATTGAACTAAGTGATGATCTGAAATATCATTCATATGAGTAGTATAAATATCATAGAGAATATTTTCACGCGCTGCCACTAGTATGTCAAGTAACGACGAAGTGTTATCCGTAACACGCGTAGGCGCGTCGATTAATTGATATAGCCCATACTTAGAAAAAGTTATTTAAGTACAATGAACTAGTGTTATTGGTTTTTGAGAGGTCTACATTAAAATCGCCCCCAAATATGACAGAATCATACTTGGGTAAAAAAGAAGCTAAGACATTTTCTAATTCATCAATACACCTCCTTAAATTTGCATTGGGAGGCCTATAAATCGTCCCAAAACACAGTTCCTTACCCTTCATTTTAAATGATATCCATAATTTTTCAAGGGAACCCGAGGAAGGAGGGGTGGAAACAACTTTAAACCATTACCAATATAAAAAGCAACGCCCCCACCACGTCCTCCACGGTCCCTTCTTACTAAGTTATAACCAGTTATATGCAAGGCTTCATCAAATCTGCAAACACGTCAAACCTGGAACACAATGGTCTAACATTCAAATGCGCAAAATTAAAAAAATCGATTCTTTCCATGATATATGACAGTATTTAATATCTATTTACAGAACTCCATTCTAAGAAGCACTTAGGAGGTAAATAAAATTAAATATGCCCTATGAAAATATATAAACAATAAATAATTTTACCTAAATTTTAGTAAGGTAGATATATATATATATATATATATATATATATATATATATATATATATATATATATATATATATATATATATATATATATACCTGCGCCAAGACCATGGTCCTCATAAGTTATTTAAATGCATAAAATTTGTACTCAATTTAGTTCAGATCCGTAAAATGTTTCTCAAAATATGATTTTAATAAATATATACCACTAAAAATATTGATATCTCTGACAATGCCTCAGATAACATCATTTTTTTAAACGGGACACCCCGCATGTTACTGTAACATTAAACACTTTACTTCCTGCTAATTAATTATACTAGATTTAACACCTTTATCTTTAAAAACAACGGAGCAAGTTAACAGAAACTCTGTCATAAGAAGCATAACTCCATATTTATGTGTTCACTTAATAAACCACAGTATTCCATCTAAAATCACAGTCACTGTTCTTTTTACTGTCGATTTGTCATGTCTTTACAAATCCTGGTTTTTCAAATAAAACCTTAACATTTTTGTATTTTTGTCTCTCTATCTGTTAAAACAAAGTTTGTAAACAAGCAGCTCTCAAGCAGCTTTAATAGTCTGTCCAAACATTGAAAAAATATATCCCTATAGAATTAATTTATTTTGCCGTCAATAAATCATAACATATATATTAAGATACTTTGCAAGTTGGTTTTATTTGCTATATATTATATATTGTGATTTAATTAATTTAACCACTTAATTAGGGGTAGATGAAGACTATATAATCTGAAAAGTAAAAAAGTTAATAATTAATTGTATGGTTAAAAATCATCATAGCTATGATCCCCATTAAAAACAGCACAAAGTAAAATAAAAAACGCGAAATAAAAAGATATCCATATCAATTAGTGGTTCATAATAGTGAAAGTATGCCTACACATTCCAAAGAGGGTTACTCTACCAAAGCTAGAAAGCCAAAAACATCAATCACCACCTGGATAGAGTTAGAAGAGAAAACGGATAATCGGTGATATTTTATGGTCTTACCCTCAGAGCTACACATCGATGAGTTCTTAACAAAACATAGTAAGCAACAAAATAGTTTTACCGCCTTAAACATTTTTTAAACAAAAACAACAACTGACTTTACTGGCAAAAAAATGCGAGTGAAACTCCAGTTTTTATTAATATTTTGGGAAATATATCAGTTAGAAACAATTTTTTTAATAATATGTCTCTTTCCAAATTCGTTTGAATCAAGAGGCGTGACATTAAACGAAATAAATTGCTATAAAAGTGTGAAAATTACTTTTTTGGCCAATATTTTGAAAAATTTTGCTGACATTTCACAAAAAAAAACAAAAATAACATGATTCCAAGAAATCACTGGGGCCAAAATACTTATAAAATAACTTTGATAATGGGTTTACTTCTAACGTTAAAAAGTAAGTGACAAAGAAATTAGATGACATATTTATACCTTCAGGTAACTGGATTATTATTTATTGAAATGAGCAAATTGATTTGGAATATTAGCCAATAAGTTTTCTGGATTTAAAACCTACGCCGGAACTAGTGCGTAGTGTAATCTTAATACACACACACTTATTACTTCACTGCACAAATATAATTACTATTAATACACCCATCATCATCAACAGCCTTTTCATCCACTGTTGGATATTGGCCTACCTCTCACACATCTATGTTGTGTCTTAGTTGTTATTTACACAGTTATATGAGACCTACAGTTTAAGTTCGAATCTGAACCACACCATTTGAGAGCATTTGAGAGGTGATTCTCTCGTATTACTGATAGGGCGCGCAACCACCAACAAAGTCCTATTTGAAATACTATCATAATATATATAAAAAAGCATATATATATATATATATATATATATATATATATATATATATATATATATATATATATATATATATATATATATATATATATATATATATATATATATATATATATATATATATATATATATATATATATATATATATATATATATATATATATATATTATATATATATATATATATATATATATATATATATATATATATATATATATATATATATATATATATATATATATATATATATATATATATATATATATATATATATATATATATATATATATATATATATATATATATATATATATATATATATACATATATAGCCACGTAGCGAAAAACAGCGTATATGCACGAGTATATAAACCATAGACATAATAATAGGGACCTGAAACATCTTTTGCTGTTACATTCATAAAATCAAGTATGCTTTGATGCATTAATTAAATACTATAAATGTGTACCTCATAAAATATCTCTCCTCCTTATCGGGCACCAGACAAAGCTGTAAAGTTATAATGACATACTCAAATGGTTTCTTTTCTTCTTACCGTTGACATAATATGTCAATAACAATGAGCGCGATATTACGAATGTTTATTTCATAACCCATTTATATAACAATCGTTTACCTGTCAAACAAAATTAAAATCTTTAATAATTTTTATTACATTACGTACAAAAACGTAATAAAAACGTATATCTAAGCTTGTTTACCTTTGTTTACTTTGTTGCTGCAAAACAATGCAAACTTCTCAGAAGGTATTTAAAATAATTCATGGTAAGAAATGTATACTTTTTATATCAAATATGTTTAAAAAGATGTATACATACTATACCGGGTGACCCAGAACATAGGATACACGCTCTAATTTTTTTTTACTTTTTCAGATATCGCTCAGGTACGTTTAAGGTGACCTAAACTTCACTATATTAAAGGGAATCCTGTATA
This sequence comes from Kuschelorhynchus macadamiae, assembly GCA_030620095.1. Taxonomy (NCBI): domain Eukaryota; kingdom Metazoa; phylum Arthropoda; class Insecta; order Coleoptera; family Curculionidae; genus Kuschelorhynchus; species Kuschelorhynchus macadamiae. The sequence continues at coordinate 1,267,491 of JAUTXW010005367.1, read as the reverse complement.
TTTGTGCAAAATTCCCTTTCCAATGATGTTTCACAAGTTATATAGCATACTACAACTGCCAATAACCAGATAATGATGGCCGTATTATGCTGTTTTTTCTCAATGTATGCGATTTAAGCTGCATTTACGTTGAACGATGGTAAGCAAGCATCTAGAAACATGTAAACTTAAAATTAATATAAGCGACATTATTTTAAAATGCTTCTATGAATCAACTGTCACGTTTTTATAAAAATAAAATAACCAGTTTACCAATTTTTATAAACTGGAATATAGACATTAGAGTATTACAAACAAACAAACAAACAAAAGTATGCTTTATTGCCGCAGAAAAATTCTACAATTTTATGGACAAAGCAAAATATACCTAAAAATAAGACATATCAAAACATTAATCGAAAATAATTTCGACAAGTCAGTGCTTTTATTTTTAAAATTAGAATCGGTAACACTGCTTATACAGGTATGGGCATAAAATGGACAACCTAGGCCTCATAATTTAAGTTTAAATGTTATAAACAAATCTGACACATGTTGAGACTAAATAGAATACTTAGTTATTGTCTACTAGAAGTGATGAAAAGTGAAGTGAAAAGTGTAATTTTAATCAGGTCACCTCAGAAGTGTGACACTGTCTTTTATTTTTTATGTTATATGGTGAATTGATTTTGATAAGAGGTTAGGTTGTGCGCGGACGAAAAATTGTAGTCGTGGAAAAATCACTAATCATCGCGAAAACTATCACAGTTTTAAAACAATAAACTGCTAAAAAACATTAAACAATCGTTAATCTATGCGCCCAAGTGAATATTTCCCGAAAAGTGCCTTTGTGTGTCCTTTAAATGTCGATCTCAAAATTGTTATAACCTCTAACCCAAAAGTAAAAAATCTTAAAAATCAAAATAAACCTAAACAGTGTCTTAAATATGGTGCAGTGCTTTAAACGTAACTCCGATTGTGTACAGAAAGAGGAAAAGAACAAACTTTTTGCCTATCCTTGCGATTGTTGCAAGAAAATTCTATGCAAGCAATGCTCAGGCTTATCTGCCTCAGAAGTGCGGTGTGTGCCGATGTCGGCAAGAATCCTTCTTTTCTATTGTCCTGATTGCGTAGATAAAATCAAAACAGCTGTATTGTCAGAATCTGAAGTAAAGCAAGCCCAGCAAGACATATTAGACCTCCAAAAAAAAGATTCAACGTAACAAACCTCATTATTGCAATGGATACAATTGAGGAAAAGCTAACAGCACTTAGTACTGAAATTAATCTAATCAAGAAATCTGAATTCCTGACTGAGGCAGAGATGGTGAGCCTAAATGCTAAAATCAAACAATTCGAGACTGGCAGGGAGACTATGCAAGGTAAGTCATATACTAACACTAACAATGTGGAACCAACTATTGAGGAAATCCAAGAAAGAGAAAGAAGGGCACACAACCTTCTTATATTTGGACTAAAAGAAGAACAGACTGAAACCAAAGAACAAAGATGGAGTAACGAAGCAAAAACTGTAAAGGAGCTTATAAGAACTGCTAATGCTACCGTAGACCTAACAAACATCAAAATTTTTCGAGTTGGAGTTTACGACAGGAATAAGGCACGACCCGTCAAAGTTGTTTTTCCTGCAGTAAGTGATGCTCATCAAGTTTTAAAATATAAATCAAAATTGGAAAATACATGAAGTATCATGTATTTTCCAATTTTGACAAGTATACATCTCACAAAGGCAATACTTGAGGGACATTCTGGAGCAGCTAGAGGAAAGAAAAACCAAAGGCGAACTAAACCTAAAAATTAAGTACATCAGGGGAGCACCAAAAATAATCACAGACAGGCAAGAAGGTAGGTCCACCCCACCCCCCAATCCTACCCCAAAAAACTAACATCAAACACAAACAAAATAGAGGAGGTTTCTGTATGCTACACAAACATCAATTCAGTAATGAGCAAACTAGATCATTTTTATTCCTTACGGAAACCTGGCCTCATGTAAATATTCCAGATGCCATTTTCCATGTGTCTGGCTATAGTGTGTGCAGAGCAGACCGAAGAGAAGGTCGGAGAGGTGGAGGAGTTAGTATTCTTGTGAAAAATGAACTACATGGGCAAACATTGCACTCCCACTTAAACAACAAACATGAAACCCCCCATCCATAGACTCTATCTGGGTAAATTACCTCATCATCAACCACATTCTTCCTAGGTTGTATCATCAACCACATTCTTCCTAGGTTGTATCTACAGACCCTCCAACACCAGTCATGAAGACAGCAATGCTCTTAACAACACACTTACTAGTGCGTTTGACGAAAATACCAACACAATAGTATTTGGTGATTTTAACTACCTAGATCAACTGGGGATCTCTTACACTTACTTCAGGTAATACATCAGATCTAGACTTCATCAATCATTACAAATCATGGAACACCTGGCAACTCATCGCTGAAAATACCAGATACCAAGGTGACCAAGCATCATTGTTAGACCTCCTACTTGTAAGTGACAAAAAATTGATGACTGGCGTAAATATCCTTCCTCCAATTGGAAAAAGCGATCACTCTGTTCTGGCGGCTGTGGTCCAGGTGTGAACAAACAAAAATACAGAATATGTGTTAAAAAGAAACTTCTGGAAGGCAGACTATGGGATGATAAACGAAAGGCTACGGCAGTACCTCTCGGAGTGTAATGAGAATCTTACCTATAACAAACTAGAACAAACTGTTACTCAAACCATTGAGGCTCATTTCCCTCTGAAGACCTGCAGAGTAAATGCTAGGAAGCCCTGGCTGCATAATGGGATATTTAAGGAAATTGACAAGAAAAGAAAACTTTGGGATAAATATATGGCAAATAAAACTGAGGAAAACTACAATAAGTATAGAATGCCCAACAACGCTCTAAAAGAAATTATACAAGATGCCAAACTACAGTATGAGGCAAACTTACTGAACAAAGACGAAAAATACTTTTACAACTATATTAAAAGATCCCTCAACAGTAGCTCAAATGCAGTAATTCTCAAAAACCCTACTAGTCAAGATATTATCACAAGCAATAGAATAATAGCAGAGACCTTTGCAGATCAATTTCAAAAAGTGTTCACTTCAGAAGACCCATCTAGCATTCCAATCCTTCCTCCTCATTCCAGAGTGGCAAACGAAATCTCCAATATAATCATAACAAAAGACAAAGTTTTGAAAGGATAAAATTCTCTCAAACTGGACTCGAGCCCAGGACCAGATAACATCCCTTCCATCTTCCTCAAGGAGTGCAGTGCAGCATTGGCCCCTTTTCTGGTAAAAGTGCTTGGAAACATTCTCAACACTGGAGAAGTCCTTGAAAACTGGACAAAAGGCTACATAATACCAATCTTCAAAAAGGGCAGCAGATATGATCCTGCAAACTACAGACCAATAGGCCTTACTCGCCACATCTGCAATGTAATGGAGAAAATTGTTGTTCCAGAGGTGACAGGATTCCTGATCCACAACCAAGTGCTGCCAGCCAACCAGCACGGTTTCTTTCCTCAACGTTCAACTACAACAAACTTAATTGAGAGCCTCAACATCTGGACTAAGAAAATACATGAAGGTAAACCAGTTGACATTCTCTACCTAGATCAGGAAAAAGCATTCGACAGGATCCCATTTGGCAGGGACAAACTGGACCACTTTGGGATCAGAGGAAACCTACACACATTCACCTCACGAATACTCACCAGGAGGACCTATCAAGTAAGAGCAAATGGGGTGTATTCCAGGCCACATACAGTCCAGAGTGGTGTCCCCCAGGGATCAGTTATAGGACCCCTGCTATTTATAGCATACATAAGTAATCTCGACCAGCACATAAAAACCAACATTTCGTACTTTGCGGATGATACCAAGTTATACTGTAATCCAACGACAGAACTGGCACTCTTTCAGGAGGATATCAGAACCATTGAAACCTGGACACAGACCTGACTGCTTAAACTGAACGAAGACAAATGTACTATATTACATTTGGGGGCAAATAACCCCCAACATCCCTATACACTGCATCAAACACAACTTAAGGAGGTAGCCGAGCAGAGGGACCTTGGTGTCATTGTGAGCAACAGCCTTAAATGGGAACCACACATAACACAGATTGTAAAGAAGGTAAACACATTTGTATATCTTATTCAGAAAGCCTTTGCTGATAAATCTATCCAAACAATGAAGAAGATATAACTAACATATGTGAGGCCTAAGTTAGAATATGCCCATTCTGTCTGGAACCCTTACTACATCAAGGACATCGAGCTACTGGAGAAGGACCAAAGAAGATTTACCAGGATCCCTAACTCTCTAAAGAATACTCCATACACTGAGCGCCTTAAAGTCTTTGATCTAATACCTCTGAAGGAAAGAAGGAAAGAAGGGATCAGGGTGATCTAATTGAGACTTACAAGATATTGAATAACAACTATTGGCAAGGGCTAAATCTCAATCACAACTTGTATCTGACAAACAATCAACTAAGAGGACACAGTAAAAAGCTCAAAAAAGAAAAGTTCTCAAGTCTAGTGCATACAAATTTCCTGTCAAACCGTGTAGTGTATAGATGGAACTCATTAAACGAAAATACAGTCAGTGCTCCGAACAAAAACACCTTCAAGAATAGACTCGACATGGACCTAAAAGACAAAAACAGTAGCTTGGTGCATTACCTGGGATAACTTGTGATATGACATTCTGTGATAGTAAGAGTACAACACAAGTGATAATTCAAAGACTTAGCACAATGTAGCAGTCTTATCGGCCTGGCCGCTTACTGCTACTGGCAGTGATAATAATAATGATAATAATATAACGTTTTTCAGAAAACCGTTTTTATTGCCGCCATTTTGGAAGAAAAATATAACTAATGTGAATGAAACATCATTGGAAAGGGAATTCTGCAAAGAATACGACTATGAAAAAAATATACAGGGTTCCCTTTAATATATTGAAGTTTAGGTCAATTCCGGTTAAACGGGAAGTAATGTATAATCCAATTATCTGTCAAAATATGCATTTTAATTAGTTACTAAACATATCTAAGTTTTAAAGCAATATCTGTAAAAAAATTATTGCGTGTACCCTATGTTCTCACCCGGTATACCTGTGTTCTTTGAATCCACGTACATTGGTTTTGTTTCAGAACCTATGAATATTACTATATAGCTAAGGGAAAAAAGTTCAGGTTTTTGCACATAAAAAATTTGATGTTTAAAGAACGATAAAATATCGATTACAGGTCCTATTAACCTTTACAGTAATTAACCGTACTTCAAATCAAATCAAATTTGTTACTAAAAAGCAGGTCATGCTTTTTAGTAATAAATTTGATTTGATAAAATCTTATGACTAATTTTAATATTCAAAATTAGATCTAAGGTACAAGTATATGTCTATAAAACAAAAGAAGCGAATTTTTATTTCGTGTTTTGTACTGATGTACATCCTTGCGATTCCTATCTTCATCCACCTTTTTATGTCTTGATTTTCAATTATTTGAATAAGAGTTTGCAATGAGTGCCCTCGTTTTTTCTTTTTGCTGCTTAAGATTCGTATGGCTCGTTTTTGAAGTACGAAGATTAATACCAGATAAGTGGAAACTGATTAACCCCAGAACATTATACCGTACCGAATATGGTTCTCAAATACGGCAAAGTATGTTTGATTTGCAGCTGCTTGGCTTACATAGTTCATGGTCTGATTAATGAGAAATAGACCAGATGCGAATTTTTTAGCCAATAAATATATTTGTAGAACCCATTTAAAAGTGCTCTGTATTATTAATCCTAGGAATTTATATTCATAAAACATTGGCATTGTGAAAAATAAGGCCATATCCTTAAAAACCAACGGAAGTTTTCTGCAATAATTAAGTTATAGGATTCGAATTCTATAAACGTAATGATTTACTATTTAAACTCGATATTTGTTTATTTGAACATTTAGTTTGCTTCCAGTTCGAATGTTCATGGCCATACATTTTGACTTTTTAATGTTTAATGATAACTTATTAACTTGAAACCAGTTTTGGACCAGTCAGGTTGCGATTTACCTTATTTTGTAGCTCTTCCTGATTTTTAGTGGACCACATGATCGCTGAATCGTCTGCAAAAAGGGGTGAAACAAGCATCAATTGGCAAAGATTGTAGGTCAATTATGTACATTAGAAACAGAAAAGGTCCTACTGGGGATCGTTGTACTATTCCAATATTTGATTCTCCCATTTGTGATCTAAAGACTTGGTTGTATTAACTACAAATCAGTTTTCGACTAGTCAGGTTGCTATTTACATTATTTCACAGCTCTTCCTCATTTTTAGTGGACCACGTAATTGTTGTATTGTCTGCAAAAAGGGTGAAACAGGCATCAATTGGCAAAGACTGTAGGACATTTATGTACATTAGAAACAGAAGAGGTCCTAGTGTATATTTGTTTCTCCCATTTGTGATCTAAAGAGTTGGTTGTCAGTAATTTGCACCAGCTGCTTTCCGTCTTCCAAGTGACTTTTTAACCAGTTTATTTTTCCTATGTGCAAATGAATAAATATTAGGAAAAATCCCGTCCCTGGACGCTAATATAGAAAAAATACCCGAGAAAAGAGACGGTAGGAGTTAAATGTCAAAATTTTTATACACTTCGCACCATAATGCCCAAGAACTGGCACAAAAATTTTCAAAAACTCACAGAAATCGCCCAAAACAATGTCTTTCTTCAAGGCAATACCGATTTTTTCGATTTAATATTTGGCTACAGTTTTTTAAATTATTGCACATTGCGATTCTAAAGTATGAGGCTCTGTTGTCGGTCAGATTATTGGAATATTATTTGTTAGTAATAATTATATATAGCTAATAAAATATTACAGGTTATTATTACAGTATTAGAACCACTTTAAAAATCAATTTTAATTTTACCAGCAAGTATAAATTTTATTTTAGACATATATGTCTACAGTTGGCAACACCCTTTCGGATCAAATCAAACGACCTCACAACAAAAGACCAAATAAAAAATAATTCTGACAATGTATGACTGCATTCAAGTCAAAACAATTCCGTCTATCTGTTATTATATTTATGGTATAAACTATACATTGAGCATATGGAGGAATGCACGCGCAACCCAGCTGTAGGAACATTCACATAGAAGTGAATTTTTCTTCTCTTCCAATACATAAATAATACCTGGAAAAAATTATCTCAAAAAAAGAAAAGAGTGATTTACCGGAGTCACATGTTCACAGTAGCAACAGATAATTTTATATGCCTAAAACTAAGAACTCTATAAATAAAAATAAAACACTAATTGCAAATTAGAAATTACAACTTTCCAATGATGCTATTATAAAAAAAACAATTGATTATTTATAGAAGAATCATTGAAAATAAAAAATTCCAAACTTTCTAATATATGTGTGCCTCTTTTTCCAATATGGAAAGAATATTTTCCACATATGGATTTGTTCATTATGATATTAGAAATAGACTTGGCAATGAAAAAGCCTCAAAATTAGTATTTCTCTTTAAAAAATGTAATACTTAATTATTGTTCGGTTTGAAAGCATACTATATATATATATATATATATATATATATATATATATAATATATATAATATATATATATATATATATATATATATATATATATATATATATATATATATATATATATATATATATATATATATATATATATATATATATATATATATATATATATATATATATATATATATATATATATATATATATATATATATATATATATATATATATATATATATATATATATATATATATATATATATATATATATATATATATATATATATATATATATATATACAGTTTATAAGAAATATGCTATATTTATGTTTGGTTTTTATTGAAAGCATTTTCAAAATGTTATTTTAAGATTTTGTGATGATTATAATCAAATTATTTAAATCATCTTAATAATAAATAATCTCAGTTCTGATTTTGAAATTCAAGCTGGAAAAAAATCATTAAGCTTAAAAGCAAAATAAACAACTCTAGTTTCTCTTGTAATTTGGAGCATCTAACACCAAATGAAATGCTGGTGTTTGAGACAGGGCAGGGGAAGGGAAATCAGAGTAGCTGAGGTGATTGATTCAATCGAACCCTTTAATTGCACTGGTTTACAGCCATTTTTCGACTGCGGTGTGAAAGGCAATTTTTTGTTAATTTTTGGTCGCAAAATGCGGAAATGATGTTAAAAACTTCCTGACACGTTACGATTTTTCAGGTTTGATTTTTTTCAGCAAAAATTAATAAGCATTTTAATCGCATCATTTTAAATAATAATGTTTGCTGGAATAAAAAAAATAAATTCGGACGGAGGAAGATTTAGAAATTTATGATGATAAGGCAGAATCCAGACGGTTCTCATTTTCCCAAAAGCAAAGAAAAAGCTTCCCAGTTAATCGAACAAGCTGAAATAAATGATCTACTTCCGGACTTCCACCTGTACAAAGAGCATGCTGACCTATTAAGTTCAAGATTACAACAATAGAATTTACTAGCCACTGGAACCAAAGTTACAATATTTAGGAACTGTAACCAGGAGCTATCCTCTTTTTTACAATGCAGAATAAAATGTGTGTTTGTTTTAATCCAAATGGTGTTATGAAAAAATTAGGCTTTGCTCATAACATCGTCAACTATCGCAAAGACAAAGAAAACAGCAAGTATTGCTGTTTTCTTTGTCTTTGCGATAGTAAAGCAACACAAGGTCATTATGAAGTAAAAGAATGGATTCAGAAAGATCAATTTATGCCAGGTCAAACTAACGTAAAGAATATACCTCTTGTTGACCCTAAAAAAGTTCTGCTACCTCCATTATACATTAAACTGGGATTGATGAAAAATTTCGTAAAAGCATTAGATAAAAAAGGAGATGCTTTTAAATATAGTTTGTTGGACCACAAATTAGAAAAATACTAAGAGATAAAAAGTTTGATCAAAAACTAAGTGATGTTGAATTAACTGAGTGTCTTGTCTGTGTCAAATAGTAGAACTTTTACCTCTAAATTGCTTATGAAGAACTTAAACATATATAAAAAAAAATGTTTATTTAGAATAAGATTATAAATTTGCACTGACTCTGTTTTACAATCAATTTCTTCAAATAATTCACATTAAGCTTTAGAGATATATATTATTAGACACGCCGATAATACTATTTTGCCAAGGGATTTATTATTGATTCCTATGAGTATTAACATCCAGAAACAACAGTCTATAAGTTGACTCTTTCTATTACTAGAATTTAAATAGAACTTTTAAACAATATAAAATAAAGTTAAATCTTTTAGTTCTAGTATTTATTTTACATGTTTTAATAAAATAAATGATATATCCACCTTATTTGAAGCTTTAGAACCTTTTCTATATACTCATACTTTAATATGTTTTTTACCAATCCAAAACTCTTATAAGAAATTAGGGAAAAAGCAACTCTTAAAAATACAAAAAAAAACTTATGAAGTTAAAATGTGTACAACTAACTGTTATTTTGATAAGTATAAGATATACCATCCATGGAGTATGAATCGTGTGGATATCCACTTAAAAATGTCATGTCTGTTCCATTGGACCAGGTTCCATCTCCCACTCCATAAGCTTGATAGGGATAAGTTCCTGCACTGCCATAATAACCTACAAATTAAATTTATTTACCCTAAAGTTTTCAGTAACACCTATATATCAAAAATTCAGATACCTTATTACACTTACTGCCGGATTCACTGAACAGGTTTAGTAATTAGACCAGATCTAACTGCCATGGTATTTAAAACTTTGGTTCGCCAATTATGCTTTCGTTTTGTCAATGACATTTTGTTAGACTTGGTTTGAGTAGAAGTAGTTGAGGGGATGCCGAAGCTATGCCAGTAGGGCAAATTTGACCCTTGCGGTTTTAGACCTGGTTTAATTTCAGACCTAATCTAACCTCTTTAGTGAATACAGGTGAGAATGCTTTGCAATATGAAATTACAAATGAAAAATCGAATTCAGTAACGGAGTGACTGATCAAACTACCATCTATTTTGAAATACAGAAATTTTGTGATATATATTTCTAAATAGGTAGGACATACAATATTTAGTCTTAAGTTCTCAACATATGGGAAACTTTCTTATTAATTCTACAGGAAAAAAAAAATACGGTTTATAAAAACTTCATACATATACAGGGTGGCCCAAATTCTAGCCTCAACATTGAAATTTTTGGAAACTATAGTAAGGACTATTCAAAAATTATGGAATAAAGAAATTTTATTGGGAATTGGACAAGTGCAAAATTAAAGATGTTTTAAGTATCATATTTTTCATACATGTACATAATAAAAAAAGAAAAACAAACAATTGGAAATACTGATACCATTTCATTAAGTCGTAAACTGTTATTTTCAGATGAAAATCTTAGTTGAAAACAGCACATACAAAGTATAAAGTAAGAAACTAAATTAATGTTTGAAACATTTGAGAAACGTTTTATTTTTCTTTAAAATATTCAAAAATAGAGTATTTAATTTGGAGTTCACTTTGTCCAACTGTTTTAAAACTAGTACATAAATTTCCATTTCATGAACCGACAATAACTTAGTAATAAACTCAATGGATATTTGGATTCAAAAAATTATACACATAAATATTTTCCTATTAAAAATATCAAAAGTAAAAAAAAAAGTTGGGTGACACAGAATTTAATTTAAGGTTAAATCAGTTTAGGATTCAAGAGATTTTATAAAGATTGTATAGTGCCGCCAGTCGCATATAACATCGTTAAACAACCAAATGATTCAATGATGTGTTAGCCTTTTTCAACTTATTGGAGCATGGTTCTCACATTGACCTGAAAATTTGATTGTTGGAAGAACATTTTTTGTTTGTTTTTTATAACCCTTTATACAGTGTAGTTCAGTTAATTATTATTTATTTTTTTGTGCGTGTATTTGAGTGAAAGTAAATGTGTGTACGTGTTCATCACGATGACTTGCTACAAACATTGTATCAAATATAAAGTGGCCAAATAAAAATTATTCCATTCTATTCAATTTATAAAAACTATATATAGTCTTGACTCAAACAGAAAGATGCTTCTAAATTGTTGCTTTTTTTGGATTTACTCATACTTGTTATGAAGAAAAGAACTTTTTTATCTTTAATTTATTTTTATTCTGTAAAAAACGTTTTGCAAACAACTTTTGCATGGAATTTAGCTGTGGTCATATACAATGCGCGTCTTAAATAATTTAAAAGGAAAGACACAAACTTCATTTTAAAGGTCTCATCGAGTACTTTGCAATTCCAAAATAATACATTCCTATTAGCGTCCAAAACAAAACTGCGGCATTTTAAAAATTGACATTCTTGCATCTTTGACATTCTATAAAATCCAAGCGATTTAAAATAGAGAAAAAGGGTTTACATTTTCCCTTTCTTTTCAAGAGCTATTCTGTCATATACATTTTAAATACTGTCAGCTTTCAACTTTTTTTTTACAAATTTTTTTTGCAATTTTGCAAATTTTACCATTTTTTTTTTCACAGGAACAAAATTAACATCATTAGATGGCTTATAGGAAGTTAGGATAGGAAAATGCGAACCGTTTTTGGCTATCTAAAGCCGTTTGGGTATTATTTTTATTTTGTTTTGGATGTGAATATGAATGTATAATCCTAGAATCATAAAGTACTCAATAAGTCTTTAAAAAGATAAACCTCCATTCTATCTACTCTCTCCTACGTTTTAAAAATTTAAAGTAGAGTTTAATTATTTATAAATGATAAAATGCTTTTCTTATCTATTTTGAAAGTTTAAATAGTTACCATAAGATCTGGCAACCTCTATATTTCGAGAGCCTCAACATCTTATTACTTATCAAAAAAGTTGTATAGTGTCTGAATATTCTCTGTTATAAAATAGTTTTCGAGCAATTAGCACCTAAAATATTTTAAGACCTAACACAGGGTAATTCCTTTTTTCAAAGATATGTATAACCTATGATTTCAAAAGTAGGTTTGTAATATTCATTACAACTGTGAAAAATTTATTGAAACAAAAATTTGCAGGGTTGGCATGCAGATTAGGAATAAATGATAAAAAATGCCTTAGGTTAACTTAAAGAAACAAGAAAGAACAAAAGCCTTTTATTTCCACAGACATGATAACAAGATAAAAAAAAACACATCTGAGAAATATGTCAATAAAAATAGTTTTAAAATAAAAAGTTTTTATATAAAATTGTGTCAAATTACAGGTATCAATAAATACAGAATCACAGGCATACATTACAAAATAGGCAATCATTAGCATAAACAAACATAAATGTAATGAGCATGCAGTTGCTACAATGAGATTAAAATAACAACAGAACAACTCAACACACCATTTGCCAAAATTCAAGAACTCTGGAATAGAATAACGTTCCACCAAACATACATATTCTTTTATATTAATAGTAGGGGAGCTGGCCCGGAATCCACTGAACGAGAGTTTTTCAGTTTAACTTATGCAGTTCGAATTCGGGATATCAGGGTATGCCAAAACTGACCGTCTGCCGCCTCAGGTCATGTTACTTAACTAAGGGGCGGCTTTTAAAAAGAGGGGCTTCTTACTACATGGTAAACTACATTTATCAAAAATAATCAATATACACTTGAATGATGTAGTCGATCAGAAGTGCTTTTGCACTACGGCAGACGATCTTTAAGAATTACTTTTATATAGCAGACACTCGTCAAAATAAATGACAGAAAATCAAGTTTACTAAACGACATTTATCAAAAATGATTTTTACGCGATTCGATCGTCATGTCATGTATGACGGGTTGTGATTGAGTAAACGATAATTATCAACATAAAATTTAACATTGTTGGTAAGATCGTGAATATGCAAATAAACTGGAATTTATTTTATTTTTTTGTATTTCTAATTTTCTTATTATGGCTATTATTATTACTATTTATTTTTCGTTTTGTAGCACTTTAATTTTAAAATTCTACAATTTATTTAAATTCGAGCTATTAATTTTCAATCGGTTTTGACGTTATTACACAACAGTAACAACCTTGAGGCAGGAATGTTACCATATTTAGTGTCAACGAAAACACCTACCGATCGATAAATCGGCCTTTCGTAGAACATTCATTTACAACAGTTCCAATTCTCCCGCTTATATCTTGTGATTTTCACAGATTGTCATTAATGATTTTCTTAATTTTCATATATTTCTATATGATATGGTTTCTCCTTAATTCAGTCAGCTGTTAGGTTAGTTGATAAAAAAAGGTCAAAAGCATTTTTAAGTAAATCATTTTTCGATGGGATCTCGTGGCTGAAAAACTTACAGGCATGTTAAAGTCTTAAGATTTTTCCTTTTTTTTTGCCTGGTGTGGCACGTTTGCACTTTGACTCAGTTTGTAGGTATTAAGTTACCCTTTTTGTATAATGAGGGCTGTATTTTGGAAAATTTGTCTATTCCCTTAAACTAAGGGAAACGATTTTTTTTTACTTTTAAGGCCTTATTTTTAATTGTAAATATTATTTACACGGTCCTCCCTCTGGCTATATAGAAGCAGCCGTTTTCTTTCTTCTTCTCATTTCTTATTTTTGAAGATAAAATTTAATATAACCTGTCTTTCTGAAAATCTTGTATTGAGTCCACATGGTCTCATTGAACACCTCCTGTCTTGAGTTAGTTTTCAAAGTCCTATTTGTTTCCGTTACCTTTTTCGCATAATGAGAACCATATTTTGGAAAATTGGTTGATTCCCTTAAACTAAGGTAAGGCCTTATTGTTCATTGTAAATATTTTTTAGAGGGCCCTCCCTCTGTTTATATAGAAGCAGCCGTTTTCTTTCTCCTTCATATTTTTTATTTTTGAAAATAAAATATAACAAATATCTTTCTGGAAATCTTTTATTGGGTCCACATGATCTGAATGAACATGTGCCAATGCCTAGCTGTCCTGGGATGAGCTTAACCACTGAAGCTCTTTGGATTAAAGAACAGTTCCATTTTTCATGAAGAGTGTGCATATATATAGATATATATATAAATATATATATATATATATATATATATATATATATATATATATATATATATATATATATACTATACATCAAAAATGGAACTGTCCAAAAAACTAAAGGTGGACGGCTTTAAAGTAAAAAAAGATCACTTACCTTACTTTAAAGGAATCATGCCTTTAACTTTTTCGGCCACGAGATCCCGTCAAAATATGATCTACTTAAAAATGCTTTTGACGTTTTTTTATGGATTAACTTAACATATGACTGAATTAAGGAGAAACCATATTATACAGAAATATACGCAAATTAAGAAAATCATTAATGACAATCTGTGAAAATCACAAGATAAGCGAGATAATTGGCAACGTTGTAAAGAAATGTTATACGAAAGGCTGATTAACGATCGGTAGTACGAAAGGCTGATTAACGATCGACTGTTGTGTAATAACGTCGAAAACGAATGAAAATTAAAACCAATATTTTAATTTCTTATTATGAAAGCCCGAATATAAGTAAATTATGGAATTTTAAAGTTAAAGTGCTATAATAATAATAATAATGTTTATTGGTCTGAAAAATACAAAGGTATTCATAGACAGGTCTCAGTGTTCGAAAAGATATAAAACATCAAAATAGTTACAAAGCAAACAAAAATACTTACTAAAATACAAAAATACAATTTCAATTAAAAAACATATCTATGTTAAAAGTTTTCAAGGGAGGTCATTGATATTAGATATTACATTATAATACTCTTCTCGGCTATATATACATGCACTAGTCAATACCTTATTTAGCTTATTCCTAAAAGATTTTTGACTCAAAATTTTTATTTCATGAGGCAATGCATTAAACAGCTTAATTTCGTCATCTTGGGTTCTTATTAATCTGTTTCTAGGAGGCACCAGGTTACTACAATGTCTTGTACCATAAGCATGAACCTCGGATGCAACTGTATACCTTTCTAAATTTTTCTTGACATGCAGTAGTTTGGTGAATATAACCACTGCATGAAGAGTCATCACTTTCAATGATTTGAAATGTGGTCTACAGGATTCATCACACTTCAATTTGGCAATACATCTTATGGCATATTTTTGAATTTTAAAGACTCTTTCAAGATGTACAGTTGCAGCCGATCCCCATGTTAGGATTCCATATCACATAACAGTGTCAAACAGAGAATAATATGTTGTAAGGGCAGCATTTTGATTTACTGTTTGTCTAACCTTTCTAATGGCATATATTGCTTTGTTTAGCTTGCCACACAATACATTCACCTGTTCACACCATATCATATTTGCATTCAACACAACTCCAAGAAACTTTGTAATGGGCCTATTTGCCAGATTTCCAGCAGTTCGGGTCTCAAACAACATTGTTTGGGTTTTACCTTGATTTAGAAAAAGTTGATTTGAAACGAACCAGGTTTTAGCATGCCTCAGCATGTTTTCAATGATTTCAGCTGTATCCACTCCTCTGTCCGCTGCAAGTCCAAATGTGGCGTCATCCGCATATAGAACGCTTGTCACGTTTTGATCTGTAAAAGTTCTTGGTAGATCATTTATGTATATGAGGAAGAGGAGCGGACCAAGCACAGAGCCCTGTGGTACTCCACTTTGAGACAATAAAGGATCACTTTTCTCATTTTTACAGCTGACCATTTGATATCTATCTGATAAGTATGATGTTAGTAGTTTGTGGGCCACGCCCCTTATACCATAAAAGTAAAGTTTATCCAGTAGGATTTTATGATTAACAGAATCAAAGGCAGCAGTGAGATCGGTGAATAATCCTATATAATTATTTCTGTTCTCAAAGGCTTCATTTATACATGTTGTTAATTTTTTTATTGCGTCAGTTGTTGTGACACCTTTTCTAAACCCAAACTGCTGGGGTATCAATATTTTATTTATTTCTAGATAGGACAAAATTTGTCCATGAATGATATTCTCGAAAATTTTAGAAACGATAGGCAGGGAAGCAATCTGCCTGTAGTTTTGAGGGAGGCCCCTATCCCCATTTTTATAGATTGGGAAAATTTTTGCAATTTTTAGTAGGGTCGGAAAGCAGCCTTCCTCCAAACAAGTATTTATTACATTTACTAAAGGTTGTAGCAGAAAGTCACTAACTATTTTTATACTGTACACATTTACACCATAAATGTCTTCCGTTTTTTTATTTTTTAGTCTGTTTATAACTAGTTTTACCTCATTTTGATCAATGGATTTGAGGAACATTGAATGACTTTGAGTTAAATTCTTATCCAGGAAAGTGGAATAATCTGTGGTTCCTGGAGGTAACCTTGTTATTAGATCAGTAGCATGATTTATAAAAAAATAATTCAATTCATTGGGGGTTAGGTTCTCTGGTTCATTTTTAGATTTATGTTTTCTGCCCGTTTCAGTGTTTATTATATCCCACACTGTTTTGCTGTAGTTATCGATTTTCTCCAGCTTCCTCAAAATATACCTTCTCTTTGCTTCAGTTAATATACTATTATAAACTATTCTGAACTCTTTATAAATCGCTATGTTGCCAGCTGTTGGGTATGACACTTTTATTTCATAATAAAAAGAAGCCTATTCTTTGCCTCTTTAACCTCATCTGTGACCCTCTTTCAGACTAGATGCCTTTCTACTGCTCAACCTTGGAAAGCACATATCATAATAATACAAGAAATCATTATGAAAAACCTCATACTTATTCTCAGCTGATATGGCAGTATACACGTTAGACCAAGTCTCTCTCGATAAGTAGAAAGAAAAATCTTGATATTTATTTTTGCTGTAAGACTGATTATTTTTGTGAATAATATCTACTTCATTTTTTACCAGCTCTATTCTTAAAGCTCTATGATCCGAGAAACCCATGTTAAACACTTCAGCAGATTCAGATAGAAAATTACTAAATATGTTGTCCAAGCAATTACCTTTTATATGTGTAGGCAAGCCATCAACATGCATCTGCAATCCAAATGAATGAAATAGCTGCGTCACAGACTGTACATTTTCATCATTCATATTATTAAAATGGACATTATAATCTCCGACCACTATTATTTTTATACATTTATCAATTCTTATAATGACTTCTAGGGCCTTATTCATGATTTCTATAAATAGGTCGATATTTTTAGATTCCGTTGACCTATAAACACTAACCACCACCAAATTTAGAGATTTTACAAAACACGCTGATAATTCACATTTCTTCGGTTCAGACAGTTGCACTATGTTATTAAGATTCACTGACTCTAAAGTTGGGTGCATAAAGATACATGATCCACCATTTTTAATTCCCTCTCTACAAAAATAACTAGACAGTGTATAGCCCCCTAGACTAATACATTTTAGATGCTCTTCATTGAGCCAATGTTCATTTAGACAAACAATTTTTATTTTTGGATTTTGTATTAAGAAGCACTCCAATTCTAAAGTCTTATTAGATAGACATTGTATATTTAAATGCAAAATAGAAATGACCTCCCTTGTTGTTTCAGTTAAAATCTTTTCTGTGTCGGTCTTCCCCTCTGAAAATTTCTCCTCATTCCACTCATGTCATGTCCCTTATTCCAACCAAATCTAAATGGCCTAACTAGGACTGATTCGGGCCAGATCTCACTGTTTAATATATAGTCAGACTCATCTGGCTTTACTGATATTTTAAATGAAGCAGCATGTCCATGTCCGCGTGTTATTTTCTCACACTCCATTGCATTAACTTTGTTAGCTTTGAGATGGTTAAGCACTGATTCACATTTGGTGTTTATGTCCAAATTCCCAACATAAAACCATTTTCTCTGCTGAGCAGCTATGATAGTCAGCTCTTTGCTGTTTGTTCCGAGTATTGATGCCTGAGGGGTAGCTGCTTTGATTTTATTGATCTTTTCATTACAGTTTTCCTTTGGTTTTGGTTCGGAGGGTTTAGTTTCCTTCCTGATACTTGGTATTTCCACGTCATCATTCAGATGAATTACCTCTCTCAGTTTATTAACTGTTTGAGCTTCCATTACTGCTGCAGAGACAAGATTTGCTGTAGTGTTACTTGTTGTAGGAAGTTCGGGTTTATTATGGATATGGGTCTGATACTATGATCATTATTAAGATGTTTTGCAGAATGTGAATGTAACTTAATATTTTCATTAAGATTGGACAAACTATCAGATACCACTTTTGAAAATGATAGAAGTGATTCTTTGATGGCTTCTGATATTGGTGATTCCTGAGTTTTTTCCTGCTTTTGTATGATTTCATCGTTTTTACTTTTGAATATTTCTTCTTTGAGCAGTTTAACTTCATCTTGTAATGTTTTCACCTGCTCGACGTACAAGGGAAACTGTTTGAAATTTCCAAGGCAATCAGGGCACATATGTAGCAGCTTCCTAGATTGGCTCGGTATTACCCTTATTTCGCTCGCCACGGACCCATTACAATGCTCGCAAATGATCTGACGGCAAACATCGCATGGATATCCGAAAATTTTTCCCTTTTCTTCTTTGAGTACGCATATCTCATCGCATTTAAAGCATTTCTTATTAGTAGACATTTTGAGGTTTTCGTCTCTGGTAGTGTTGATTGTGGGAGAGCAGGTTTAGGACGTTTTTGATTTTCGCTAAACTTGTAGCAGATATGAGATGCTGGAAAAGACTCGGCTCCGTGTCATATAATTAATAGAGGAAGTAGTTCCCATATGACGTCATAGTTGATATTTGTACTATCTTTGTACAATTTTTGTTTGCACAATAACCCTTGGGAATCGGTGTAATTGAACTATTGTGTTGAACAAAGGGTACAAAGTCCAATGGAGTAATTGTATTTTTCGCTTATAAAACAAAGGCAGAATAACTGGAAACCATGTGCAAAGAACAATGCGCGACAAACACTGCACAACAAAATACACAATTCATAAGAATGACCCAATTATTTGGACCAATTCTGCTCAAAAATTGACAAAATTCACGACACCGAATGTAAACAAACACACGTAACATAACCTTTTTTAAACTTTATTAAACGATATATCGATATAATAAAACGAAATAAAGCTGTGAAAAATAAATAGTAATAATAATAATAACAATAATAAATTAATTAAAAACTAAAAAAAAAATTGAAATGAATTACACTTTATTCACATATTCACGATCTTACCAACAATGTTAAATTTTTTGTTGATAATTATCATTTACCCAATCTTAACCCGTCACTTTGACAGAGTCTGGCCGAACATGTATTGAGATTTTTTCGTCTGCCATGTCTTTTTTAGATAATATATGACATGACGATCGAATGGCATAAAAATCACTTTTGATAAATCGATAAGTCGTTTAGTAAACTTGATTTTCTCTCATTTATTTTGACGGGCGTCGGCTATATAAAAGTAATTCTTAAAGATCGTCTGCCGTAGTGCACAAGCACTTCGGAACGACTATATAATTCAAGTGTATATTGTTTATTTTTGATAAATGTAGTTTACTAAATAGTAAGCAGCACCTCATTTTTGGCATACCTGGATAACCCAAAGTCAAACTAAATAAGTTAAAATTTTGATCACTCGTTCACTGGATTTCGGGCCAGCTTCCCTACTATAAATAGAAATTTTCTTTCATCATCAGCAAAATATTTAATGTTACATGATACAGAGTAGACTATTAAATAATTTAACACTACTATATAACCAAGGGGTAGCTCACTTCTAAAATTTTGTACCAGAATTAAAATTTTTTTTTATTGGAATTTATGAGATTTAAATTATAAGACTTTGGGTATTTAATATATTTTCGGACAATTATTAATATTTATACTGATATATGACGGTTGTTGAAAATAAAAAGTAATATGTTTGTGTACTTATGGAATTTACTGGTTTTATCAAGATTTTGCCTTCTCTGCTCTAGAAGTAGATTTGTCCATTTTCGACCATTTTTTAACCACTTTTTGATGCAAATGCCATCGCATATAATTTTTTTTTCCACAAAATGACTCTACTGCCTTGCATTGATCCTTTGTCTACGTAACTGCAAAATTTGGAATGGTAAATCATACTCATGTCTTCGTATTTCTGCAGCGCGTGAACCCTTTTGAACCCATTTTTAACCGAAATGTAATTTAAATTGCCTATACATAACACATTTTTTTGAGGTAGGACATGCAGGAAGTTTTTTTTGATACGTAGGTACCTTTTCATCTTACTTTGAACTTCTCTAGACTTTGTCGCTGATTTTTGACTTAATTATTAATTAAGTAAGGATTAATCACAATAATGTTTTATCAAAAAATCAATTTGGTTTCATTCCACAACTGGGTACTGAAGATGCATTGCATGAATTAATTAAACAATTGGCTTTAAATCTAGATAGTGATAAAAAAAGCCTTGTGGTATTTTTAGACTTTTCAAAAGCATTTGACACAATCTCGCATTCTATTTTAATAAACATATTGGACAAGTATGGAATCAGAGACACCGTCCTTGAAATATTCCAAAATTACTTATCAAATAGAACACAATATACAAAAATAAATGACACTTTAAGTAAACCCGATATTGTCAAGGTTGGAGTACCACAGGGAACGGTGATGAGTCCCATGCTTTTTAATATTTACATGAATTCTATAAATGGTTTAAATATTGGGGGTGAGATTGAGTCATATGCGGATGATACTGCCATTATATTTACTGCTGATTCTTGGGAGAAGGCAAAAGAAAAAGCTGAAAGAGGTCTTTTATTAGTAAAACCATTTCTTGATAGCTTTAAGCTCTCTTTAAATATTTAAAAAACCAAATATATTGCTTTCTCCATAAATATTTCAAATTGTCCTAATTATCACAATACTAACATTCACACATTAAAGGATTCAATTGAGGAGGTTAGTTCCATAAAATATTTGGGTATTGTTTTAGATAGTAATCTTAAATGGGATCAGCACATATTACACTTGTCAAAAAAAATCTGAGCATTATTACATAAATTCTATATATTAAGAGACATTCTATCTAGAAAAACTGTGATCATGCTTTATAAAGCACTGGTAGAACCTCTAATAAGGTATGGCATTCTAGTCTGGGGAGGTGCTTATGTAACCACCATTAAACCTTTAAAAGTTGTCCAGAATACAATTGTCAAAATAATACTGAAGAGACCAAGGCTGTCCTCAACCACACTACTCTATTGTGATGAGATTTACGACATCGATACCTTGTATATACAGAGTACTTGTACATATATTCATAAAAACCACGCAAAACAAACACTTATAAGTCACACACACCATACCAGAAGAAATATAAACAAGCTTATTGTGATCCCACAACACAATACAAATATATTACAGCATTCACAAATTTATCTGGGACCTAAATTTTATAATCAATTACCACTTGAAGTAAAAATAACTGAAATAAGAAAAAAATATGTAAAACAGGCTCTGGTTTATATTCTCGAAAACCGTGGTATCTTCTTGAATAGGATGTAAATTTTGTAAATATTTATTAGTAATGTAGGATGCAGGCGTCTAGTGATGTATAAATAACTTTTCTGTAGCTCTTGTAGTTTAAAAATAGGCTCAACAAGTTTTGGGTTGTGCATTTTGATTGAATGTTGGGTTGGGTTTTTGGATTGGTTCTTTTTTTTGTATGACATACTTTATTGAATTGTTTTCTTGTTATTGGCAGAAATGTTTGGTTTGTATAACTACTTACATATAATGTACTTACAAATGTAAAATATTAACAAAAAAGCACAATACAGGTATTCCACACCTAGGTGCTTTCTAATTTAGAATTATCTGTACTATTGTATTATTAGTTGGGTTAATAAAATTTGAATTTGGGATCTGGCCCCGATGGTATACCTGTTGACTTCTGTTTGTGTCTCTAAAAGAGATTTTTTCCTTAATATAGAAAAGGAGGTGTGATTTTTAATTGTGAGCTTACATTACCTAAACATCTAGGGGCAGTGTCACTGTAATCAGCCAAACTTCTTGACTTTATATTATGTTCCCTAATATAATAAATATTAGCATTTGGATAAATATTTTAAGGACTAATTAAAATGTTTCTCTTCTGTTGTAAATCAAGGTTTCTCTATTAATAAGCAAGAAATGAAGTGATTTCTAAAACAGAATGTCAAGCCAGAATGGGGGACAAGTATATTGCAATGCGAATATGATACTATAACTGGTTAACCCTACAGAGTGGTAAATATTTTAAAAAGTTCTATTTACTTAACATTAGGAGCCTTAAATAAAATTTTTTCATTGCCCTGTAATACTTACCAGTTACATTATATTCGAATTGCCACATATATGAAACCTCTTTCTCTACCATCATTGTTTTTTAAATCAGTTTAATTTACTACTTTTTTAGGAAGATACCTCAATCATCTATGATACATTATGTTTGTATTGCACCTTATGGCAAAAACTGAGATGTTGTATTTTAAATGTCATACAGTATATATTTAATAACGCATTTTTTCTTCCTTTTGGAATTATAAAAAAGTAAGATAGGAACATAAGCTTCATTTGTTTATATTAGATATCAATTTTTCAAAATGCCTTATTGAAGTTAAGAAATTTTCAAAATGTTATCTTAAATAACTCAAAAACTGTTATACTTTTATAACATATAAAATTTGTCTAATTTTTTTCCAATGATTCTAAAAATAAAAAAGAAAAATGTTGTTAGTTTTATCATAAGATATATTTCTTATTCAATGATCAATTGTTTTTTGAATTTTTCATAAACATCCCAGTTACTTTCATATTTAACATTTCATCTATATCTATATATATAACAATGGAGATATAAATAAAGCATTTTTTCTCCCCTTTGATCATCCTACATTGAATTATATATACAGAAAATAGTAAGAAAGGAGTATCTCCCCTGACACCTATGGTAAGGAGAATCTCCGCTGTCACTTATGTTGTTTAGTTCTCTTGTTAAATACACAACGCAAAGCTCTTGTTGAGTAAAAGGATAAGACTAATGTGAAATTGTTTGAGTCTAATACACATTGTAAGGGATCAAATATGGCAGAGTTAGTTGATGATTTTTTGAAAAACAGTCTGTTAAGATATTCTTTTTTAAGGACAGATTTTTATTGGTCCCAATTATTTACTTAATTTAAAGAAGAAAATTGCTCTATAATTTTTTAGGTTCTCGAGGTATTATTGTCTTACCATGTTTCCTTTCATCGAAATAAGGGTACAAAACATTGATTTACAAAATAATTAGGTGGAGAATTAGTGCAATTGTATAAATGATTTAGATTATAGTGATTATTCAATAATTTGTTAGTAAACATATAATAGTAGTATGATACAGACGAGTCACTCCTCTGAACTCACACCCAAAAAACCTTTATTGTCTAAAAATATATCACTAACAAAACACAATAAACTAAAATTAACTAGCATAAATATATTAACTTCCTCGCTTGCTTTATGGATGCAGATCAAGACACAAAGTTTTAGATCTAGGTTAAAAAGATTATCATCACAAGATGATCCTTTAAGAGCGTATGTACTACTATTATTATGTGGACTGATAGCTTTACTCAAGAATGTATTCAAGATGATCGGCAAGAATTGTCTTTAAAATTATCATAAAGCAGAAGGTTTAGTGGATAAAGTTTTCAAAAATCCCTTATCAGTTGGAGGTACCTTAAGTATTATAGAATGAATACTTTATTAAAATATAAAATCTGATCATAGAAACAGCCTTATATTTAATATAAAACTAATGATACTTTTTTAGATCTTAAAAGCTTTCACACCTGTTATATTCATCATTCTTTCTAATTATTAACATAACAATAGATTATAAAATTTAAGTAAAGGTTTTCCCAGACTATTTAAAGAACAATAACACATACGTATTAACATAGTACTGATTGTCAGTGCATTGAAAAAAATTGATATAAACAAAGTTTTGTTTATAATGTTTTGTATGATTATTATTTTTTACTTTTTTTACATTTTTAAATGGGAAATTACTGTCAGAATAAAATTCACTGGAAGTGTTCGTACTCTAATCTGAATGAACATAAAAAATTTGGTATTTATAAGAATATTTCTACATTTTAATTTCCTTTATTAAATTATTTAGGTTTTACCTTTGCAGATATTCCTTTAATAAAGAAAAAACTCATTTGACCTATTAATACCTACATTGTGTGATTATTATTTCTGTACCAAATAGGTAACATTTCTTGATCTAAAATCACCTGAAGATTAAGACTAAAACATGGTAGAGAACATTATAAAATTAATCCTACCTGCTGTACTCATATTGTAAATATCGGTGGCTCCACTTGAAATCGGAACTGAGGCACCGTATGGTGTGTGGGCAGCTGAGTTTTGTTGTTGTGTCCTCCATGGTTCAAATTCTTCTGAGCCTGTTGCTCCTTCAGTAGCCCCTATTTGCTCTTTTGATCCATTGGACACTAAAGACAGCACACAGTTAAACATCTTAACTTATAACCATATTTAAGAAATATCCTTTTCAATAACAATAAAACCTTTACGCATTTGACTGAGAATCCCTGTTTCAAACTCTGGCATATCAAAATGAGTTAAAATTATTTTGCTTAAATGGTACTATTCTTCATGTAGGGAATGTAAATATACAAACCTTGATTTCCCTGTCCTTTCATCCGCTGCAATAAAGAAAATGTTGATTAGAACATACTTATTATGCATTTTATATTATTAAATTCAAATTTAACTGAAATCTTGCTTGCGAGAAACTGTCAAATACAATATTATGATTTTTTTACCTGGTCTGACACGCCTGCTGACATTGACTAAACTTTTTTATTGTTACAGCACTAAAAATGTTAACAAACAAGCACTATCCCTATTATTGCACTACTATTAATATTTTTCACTACACTAAGAAGTATTAAAACTGTTTATCGCAGCTTTTATTACACCCTAAATTAAAGAAAGTTATCGTCCACAATGGAGTTTGTAACCACGCGCATGCTCTTAAGCAAGCAAGCGCATCCACCATCCAATCGAATAACACTTCAAATATTTTTTAAAAACTTTGAAAATAAAAAAAATCTTTGTACAGATTACCAAACATTTCAAATCACTGAAATCAGCATAGTTTGAATTTCTCATGATACTCACCCCTTACTTCATTCCTCCAGAAAATATTCATTATCAAAATTTAGTTTTGTTCAATTGGCAACATTTAACATCACCATTAAATTCCATGAAATAAAAAGACCAGGGTTGGGATTTTAACTGAGCCAGATTGTACTAAAATATGCTACTCAATCGTCATAGATTTTTAATAGTGTCGGATGCATATATAAATAAAAATATATAAGACTCTTCAAATGGAACCCTTGAAAAGGTTTTGTGTATCCAACCAGTTTATCGTATTTTTGTTAGTTCTGCAACGATCCACAGTCGCCGCTAGTTGCGCTGTCGTGCGAGTTGTCGCTTGACGCCAAACGGCCAGTTTTATTCGTAAACGTAAACAGAACCAACTGTTTTTTTTTTTATTTAAATTGGGTGTATGTGATTGTTATTTTGTTGACACAAATTTTGGTAATGTGAAAGAAATCTATAAATCTCACAGGGTATGTGATCTACATTTTTCTAAATATAATCGCATGCCAGGAATGAAAAGAGGTTTAAGAACAACCTCTTTTCCAACAGAAAGTTTACCTCATTTATTTCGTACTGGTAAGTTCATTCGTTTATATAAAATATCTATCTATTTATATAAAGCAGAAACGCCTAAATACTAATACAATTTGATTAAACGCGGTATTAACGTAACATAAAGGTATTTTGAAATCAAATAATTATTAAGATTATTGGACATCACAAAAGAAAGTAAATTTATTTTTATATACTACAAAGGTTTTTTAAAATGGAATATAAAGGGTGAGTCAAAAACTCATGAGAATGATAAATTCACTTTCTTCTTCCCTTAACTCTTTGTTTAATAGGAAAATTACATATATCATGTGGATGCTATAAAATGTAACTTAAGAATTTCTTGACTGTGTGTTGAGTTGGTTAGGCTAACTATAAGTCTGTCCTGGTCTTTTCTAGATCAAAATACTATATTTAATGCAACAGAATTTCTTTTAAACAATCCTCTTTTGGGTATGTCAGAGACATTTATGTGAAAAAGTTGCTTTTTGCATTTCCTGAAAATATTTAAAATAATGTGTTAGCATATATATCTTATTATATGTTTATGTATTGTATGTTTTCAGATATGTCCGAGATATATATTATGAACAGCAGTAGTCTCAAAACAGAGCCTTGGGGTACTCTACTCAATACATCATAGCTCTCCGACAGACATCTATTGATTTGGACTTGGAAGCTCCTTCACTGTAGAAAATCTAAAATCCATCCAGTAGGGTGTATTATTATAAATATTGTTATATTTTCTCATTTATTTAAAATTACATCTGTAATTATATTGTGTAAGATAGTATATATGGGAATTTACTCTAAGGGAGCTCATAACCATAAGAGATTTAGCAACGATTAATTCAGAGAAAAGTTACCCAATTTTGTTCTTAATTACTTTACATTTTTCTTTAACTATTATGTATTTGCGCATTATAATTAATTTTCGAGTTAAAACAAAACAAAGCTGAGACATTGGAATGTCATTTATTTATAACATTTCTTTCTTTTGTTCTTTTTTTTTGTGCTTATATTAGATTTTATAGTTTTTATCTTGTACCATTTGTTGTTCACTTGTTTATTCTGTAAGTACATATTTGCAAATAAATAAATATTAGTTTTGTTCAACAGTTTTATCTATCTGTAATGAAAATTTTACAAGATCTAGGTGTAGAAATAATATGTTAATATACAATGGTAAATAAAACACAAACATATGGTGTACAACAAGATATTTTTTTTATAATATAGTGACTTATATTTAAAGTTAAAAATTGATAATCCCTAGAGCATTTGTAGTATCAGATAACAATTTTATTAATTAAGTACGTGATCACTACTTATATACATTTTAAAAGACTTGTAATTTTTTATTGTGAGATCAAATTATAATTTTATTTTCTTATGGAGTAGGTGATTTTTTTATTTGCAGTAAGACATTTGGTGGACCTAAAGGAAAAACAGCCTTCATTTATGTATTACCCTGTATCTTTGTAGTGTATTATCTTATTACCAAATGATAATTAATACAGAGCCAGTAAAAAGGATGAAACTTAGAAAAGATATAAATATATTTCTTTTAATTCCAATGTTTTCTGTTTATAGATGCGCGCATTTTAAAATAAAAACAAATTATGAAAATTATGCCATTTTTTGATTATATGGTTTAAACCTAAATTAGTTTTTTGATTTTAGGAATTTTGTGCCTTATCTTGAAAATTAAACAACCGGTGTTTGAACCATATTTTAAAAAAATTATCCCATTTTTATAAAAGAGATTTCATTTTATAGGTCACATTTGAAAACAGAAAACTTTCAATTTAAAAAAAATATCTATATATATTGCCCAGGTTTGGTCCTTTTTATTTGCCATGTATTTTCAAAAAAGTGCTAATAAATTAATACACTACAAAGTAAGAGGGTGATATATAAATGAAGGCCGTTTTTTCTTTAGGTCCATCAAATCTAAAAATGATTTGAATTGGGCGAGCGCATTTCGTTTTAAAACTCGCGATAGATGGCATCATCGCCGCCTTCGGTTTTTATAGTTAACTGTAGAAAAAAAGTTGGGCATCTCGTAACTTTTGCAACGACCCGAGGTATGGCGCTGCAAACTTTACAACAACTCGAAGCAGGGCAGTTTCCATTATATTGTAAGTGTTATGTGGTCGGATGTACAGTCAATTTAGACCTTGAAATCTTGTTCAATGTGGGATGACGTCAAGGTTGCAGCCTGACCATGACCTGTTCATTTTTTGAGTCGGATTATTTTATGTGTTTTATTTCTTTATCTACAACTATTGAATAATAGAACGCTAATATATAATAACGTGTTTCTTTTATGATATTAGTGTGGGTAGATTAGTCATCATTTTTCTAAGCTGACCTCATCACAAAATTTGAATAATTCAGATTCATTCATAAGATGTCAGAATAATGGCAAGACAGGAATACATACAATAACAGTTTGTATTCATTTCCATGATAACATAGGCAATGTCCTGCACTCCAACGAACGTGGTCTGCGTAGAACGAGATACGGGGTGCGGCATATAAGTTAGCAGTGTATGGCCAAAGAGTAGGTATTATAAAGAGGTGACAGCCGGCAAAACATCAAACAGTTATTGTCTTGGCTCTCATTGACTTTGAACCTTTATTTTGAAGTTACACTATTGCCGGTTGTTTCGCCATTTCAGCAGAAACTATGCTTATACTCCTAATTTATTGTATTTTACTCATAACAAAAATGCATTTTCAATGTTTAGGAGATTAGAATGATAAAAAAACTATTTGTTAAATAATCAAGTTTGCAATACGCACTTACTATGCGAATTTATAACAAGTTAATCATACAACTTTCTTATTTTTTAATACGTTTAAAAACATGACTTGCACTAAAACACATAAATATTGCATCAATATATAAACTAAACTAGAAATTCTACTAAGTCGCCAAGTATCAAGTCGCATAACGTTATACCAGAAGTGTTGTTCCTGGGCACATTAGGATATGTACTGATTTCAGACTCAAAATTGTACTGATTTTAATAATATAATATGTACTTGCGCCTACAAAACTTCAATTTCACGATAGGCAATGATTTTCAAGGGTTAGAAATCAGTGGCGTATATAGAAATTGCTTCTTGGGGGGAGGTAAAAAAAAGATCTTCAAATTAAGCGTAAATAATAACATGAACAAGAAAAAAACTGGCTCTGGAGGGGGGGGGTTACCCTTCAATTCCGAAAAATAGGTCCTTACTCTATACTATTTTTATCAATTTAGCTTAAATAAAAGTGGCTCGGGGGGGGGGGGGGGATAACCCCCAAACCACTCCTTATATATGCTACTGTTGGAAATTAAATAAAAATAAAAATGGACGGTTTTATTGTAAAATATAGAATATAGTAAAAATACATAATAATCTTATAAGGATCAGGTAAGAATACAAATAAATATATATTAACATATAAACAAAAAAACTAGAAAAGACGGTTTAGCAATATCATCCTAATAACAGCCAGCCCTCGTAGCAGCCTAATATCCTATCAGACCTACTTAGAGCCATATGACTCTGGAGCAAATATACTACAATTTAAATACCTAGGTGGTGGATTCCACAAACTTATTTTTATTTAATGACAGTTGGAAAAAACTTCGTTCTAATTATGCAAAATTGGGAACATTTGGCTGGTGTAAAATGTTTTTGATTTCTGAAATCGCCCTCCAAAACTCGTCCACATTATTACTTAGACTTAATAATTCATGTTGTTCCAATAACAAAAGGCATTCTGTATCAATCTCCTCAATTTCGCACCGTACCTGGGGAAACAAATTTATAAATGATGGGATGGAGCGTTTTTTTTTTTAAAAAACGCCCTCCAAAACTCGTCCACATTGTTACTTGGGCTTAATAATCCATTTTGTTTTAATAACAAGTGGCATTCTATATTAATTTCCTCATCGTCGCTCTGCACCTGGGGAAATAAATTTATAAATGATGCGGTCGAGCGTACTTTTTACCTTCACACATGAGTGTGCCATTCACCAGCCCATCACATTCCTTAACCTAAAAATTGTACTGATTTCGGTACAATTGTACCGACTGGAAAAACACTGAATAGCTCAATAGCACGGTCTCCGGAACAGATTGTCATTTAGGCCGTATTCCGTTTTCAATCTTGGTTTCGGTTTCGCGTTCCGTATTCACCGGATATCTGAAAAGTTGGTTATTTACGGAACACGGTTCCTGAAAATAACTGTCAACAGTGTCACCAGAATAACCGATAAATATCTTTTAAGGTCATTGGTTGTCGGATAACCCATTTCTGAACTCTCAATTATTTGACGGGTGTTGCGTTTTTAAAGTGTTTTTCAGAAACCGCTGTCAGACTTCTGTCAATTGGACTGGTTAATATAGACATTCCCCGTTTTTCGGGTCAGGGTTGCCAACGTATGGAAGCAAATGTCGCCGAAAAGCTAATCAATTATGGCGCAAAACGCCTAACCCCCCAAACAAAAATGAGTGTAGATGGTCAAATTGAGTGAGCAAGTTTTCTACTCGTAATTAGAATTAGTGCTGATTTTATAAAAGGTAACAACTGTTTCAGTAACAATAATAGCGTAGTTTTTCCCAGAAACATACGTTCTGTTAGCCATAAAACCGTCTTAGTTGTCAATTTCCGCAATGTAAATAATATGCAATACATGGTGCTAGAATAATTAGCCCTTTACAGTGACTTTATCCTCGTATAAAGTCACTGTATAGCCCTTTAATTTGTCTAGATAATTTTGAAATGAAAAATTTTGATACTTATCTAAGTGCGGATCACAATCAAATAACGTCTTACGTCATTCGTTTTTATCTATTTACGTCAAACTTTATTTTTCTTTGTGTATTTACAGGTTTTTTGTCGGATACTTTTTTGAAATACGGGTTATAAACGGTTATATTTAGTTCCATAGTTAAAATTATCACCCATTTTTGCACCACAGATGTTTACTTCCTTTTTAAGTTTCGTTTTTGTAGCTTATGTTTTACGTTAAACGTTTACGAGAGTTCCACGCAATCCATGTAATACAATGGAGCTCCGTACTTGTTTTAACTTGAAACTGAGCTATAAAAACGAAATTTAAAGAGAAAGTACACATTTGTGGCACAAAAATGGGTAATAATTTTGAAGTTGGAACTAAATATAACCGTATATAACCTATATTTCAAAATAAGGCACAACGATCTGTCAGTTGAACGTCACCGACCAGCTGTTTTTGATGGGCATAGGACAAACAAATCGAATTCTTACATTGGAGTATATGGGAGTTTTGTTATTTATCTCTATTTTTTACCTTAAAATGCCTTCTTTTTATTGCATTGTAAAATGTGGATGTAAAGGGATAAAAGACAATGTTACTTTTATTTGTAAGTTTCAAAAATTTTCAATTTTAGATATGAAAACGATTGAATGAACTTTCGTCGATGTGGCTGAAGTGGATTACTGCAATTAGAAGAGGATTACGTACTATTAAATTAAATTACGCCCAAGTGTGTGCAAAACATTTTATATTAATCATTTATTAAAAAACAGAAATTAATTAAGGATAAAAGCATGTGCACTCTTCAAAATTTTAAGTTTTTCGATAACTTCTCAAAAATATAAGACGGGAACAAAATTTTTTTGAGGTCCCCATGGTATAATCCCATCCTAGAGTGCAAGTATATATTTAATTTTTTTCTAGACATAATCAGTTTAAGTCTAGTAAAGGATAAAGGTTTCATTATACTAAAAAAATTGAGTTACTTTACACTCGTCATCACGTTTATTATAAAAACAACTTTTTATTATTATATTCACTCTGAATATGTCATATATTGATTCACTCTGACAGGCATGACCTTTTATTTAAATAAAAATATGTTTGTTGGATTGATATATATGTTTTATTTATAAAAAAAATATATGTACTGGGTGCAGTACAGAAAATATTAGACACACAGATTGAACTAAGTTTAACTTGGATATACATGATTTAACTTGAAGAACTAGGTAACTAACAATGTCCATATTTGTCACTGGGGAAAAGTCTTTTGGATCTACACTACAAAAGGATTTAATTTATAATTATAAAAATGTTTTATTTCCACCGCTCGGCGACTTCGGTGTTCTTATTTCGAAGCTCCAAAAAGGATTCACTTGTCATAACTAAGTTTAAAGCAAACACACAACTGTTAAAAATGGTCCTATACAAAAAAATGCCCTAAATATGTATACAAATACTTGAAATTTGATTTTAAGTTATCACGAGCTCATATGGAAGAAAACAATGTTTGTCCTACGCTAGCCATATTGACAGCAGTCAGCTGTTTTGTTGGACCGCCTAATAGTATCTAACAAAACACCGAAAAATACACAAAGAAAAATAAAGTTTGACGTAAATGGACGTAAACGAATTGTGTTCCGTGCTTACGCGTTACCTCAGATCAATTTTTAATCTTTAGGATGTGTCCTAAAATTCCCATTATTTGAATTTTAAGCGGCGGGAAGCAAAATGCATACATCTCTAGACATTAGTTTAGGCAACCACCTATTATCGAATGAAATTAGGACAGCTGATATTTAGATTTAACCCTTCCAGATTGTTATTGTTTATAAATATTTTCACAGGATTTTGTTACAATTATTTGTATGTGTATATGTAGTGTTCTAATTTGGGATTCAAGTGAATTTATTAATCAGACTGTAAGAACCAACTCTCATTTTTATCTTATTAAAAGTATAAAATTTATGTTCTCACATTAAATGGGTCAAGCAAAGAGTCAATTTACTCACGAAGAATTACAAGATTATCAGGTAACTAATGTACCTTCTATTGCTATTGCTATTAAAAAATAAATTTTTGTCTGATTGTGTAAATTTTGTTTGAATTTTATTTTTTTATTTTCATCAGTGGCGGATTTACAATTTCGGGGGCCCTGCGGTTATTCTTTTTTGGGGACCCTACAATTTTTTCCTTACGTACAGTCTATTCAATGTATCATAAACTAGACAGACACTTTTATAAATTTATACCTTTTATTAGATATACGATACTATATACAGCATCGAATCCAAAGCGAAGTCAAGACAAGAGAGAAGACCAGTGCGAATCAAGATGAGAAATAAAAAGCGTTGCGCCGTTGGTATTTATTTTCTATGCTACTCGTTTTCTGTGTTACATCAACATCAATTAGAATCAATAATTAAATGTACTTTAAACTAATAATATGTATACGTATGTACATATTTAAAGCACACTTATTAAGTTTTTTTATCTGACAATTATTGATATCCACAAACTGACGAGGGGGCCCTTTCCAGCATAGTAAGCGTAACGGTAAATCCACCGCTGATTTTCATGTCTGTAAATCAGTAGGTTGTAGAATGGATGAACTGTCATTTTGTCCTTCGAACCTTCCTTTATGTTACAGTGACATTCCATATACCTAGTCATGGGTTTGAGTTATTTCACAAATAAGAATACAGTCTGTTTTAGTACTAACTTGATTATATAATATGAATTATAATGCCATCTTTTTTTTTTATGAAAGACAGAAAAACTCTGATAAGGTGTTTATTTATAATACAATAAATATTATATACAGTTTGAAGATCTATATTTAATGAACCTAAATGTCCCATTTAAGCTTAAGGGAGTTCTTTACATTTTCATTGAAAAGTATGGGCAATTTAATTGTGTGAATCGTATGATGACCCTTGCCAATGAATTTACTATTGATATGTTCAGTTCCTCATTAACCCAGATTAGGAATTCACTGCTCTAAAGGATTCTGTATTAAATATCTGTAGTGTGTATTTTATGCAATAGTCGTCATTGACACTAATTTAAATTAAAATAAGCCATTCTGTGTTACATGTTTATGTCAAGTTTGTTTTTTTATGTATATTTATTGTAAAAATTATTTTTAAGTAAGTATTTATTTATAAGATTGACTTCTATCATTCTACCATAATTTTTTGTTAAAAGATTTACTTCGATTGCAATTTGACATTACACTAAAGTGTGAACATTTCCACAAAAAAAAAAGAGTATTTACGTCAGTAAATAACCACATTTCCAAGAAACTCGGATAAGTTTTTGCATTTGAGGTTCTTTAAATTTAGTGTTTTAGAAACTCACAAATTTACAAAATAAAATAGTAATCACTTCTTTTTAGACTTAAAGCAGGGATTCTGTAATTGTAAAAATTGCGCCAAGTCTATTTCTTCAGAAAAGGGTTCCAAATGTATGGAAATTTTCTTATGAGTTGTTTGATGTTGTACCTGACAGTTGTAAGAAGTTACTTAATGTATTTATCAAAATCTGGTCCATCCTCATCGCCTCTTTTAAATATGAACACAAATTCTATAAAATAATTCGATAAGCTCTACAACTTTTAGTATATTTTATATTCTATTACTGACCACCCATATTATAATAAACGGAAGGTAAGATATCGTGTCTGGCTTTGCAAGTCATACTTGAGAGTAACACCGGCAGTTATTTACCTGTAGCCAAAAGATTTTTATGGACGTTTTGAAGCTTTTACTGTATTTAAGTAGCGAGTCCACTGCCACTGGTCTCTAACTTGGAAAAGAAATCCTTGGAGGTTTTATTTACTGCCTGCTCATATAACAATTTGTAACAGATTAACAAATTGGCCCACTCATATGATTCTATACTGGACTTAGTATTTTCTGAAAAGGGTGACAATATTATACTAGAGACTGAAGAGGTGCTGCTCTCTGTGACTGGATACCACCCACCTCTGTATTTAAGACTATCAAGGCAGAATGATACCAATGACAATGGGTTGCTGTATGATAGGGATTTTAAGTTTGTTAGTTGGTATGTGTTTATGGATTTTCAAGGTGTGTTTAACTGGAATTTATAGTTTCTTGATAAGTCTCTTAATGTAATGGTAAATGTTTTATATAATATTCTTTACTTAGCAATAGATATCTTTGTACCACTAAAAAAATTTCTTCAAGGAAGTTTCCACATTGGTACCCTGAAGAATCAAAAAATCTGTTATTCTACTTAACAAACAGGCCCATGCCAGATATAAAAAGTGGTGCTTACTTTGGGACTATCATATATTTTCTAGGTTACGATCCTACTGTAAAAATCAGACATGCTTTAATGATTATGTCAACTTAACTGAAAGATCTTGAAACTCTAACTTGAAGCAATTTTGGAACTTCATTAGTTGTCAATGTAAGGAAGTCGGTCTACAAAAGTGGTATGTGATAATAATCTTGAGTGTTCATCAGGAACAGAGATTGCAGATTTATTTACTGATAATGTATAGTGATAAAAATTGAGATATATCAATGAATCTTTTGTCTTACAATAATGTAAATATTTCAAGCTGTGATATAACCATTTTTGATATTTATGAGAGATTATCCAGAATAGAGGTTTGCAGGTGTCCTGGTCCTGGTGGGATTCTCCAATCTTGCTGAAGCAGAATACCTATATTCTGGCTAGACCTTTGTTTTATATCTTCAAATAATCATTGTCTACTGGACATTCTCCTAGTTTTTGGAAGATTAGTTTCATTACACCGATCTATAGGGCTGTAGATAAAAACAATATAAAGAACTACCACCCCATTAAAAGTGCTATTCTTAATTACCTTAGGGGTGGCCTGTTGGGGGAGATTGTTGCTCAGCAGTTTGGCTTTATTCCTGGCAGGTCAGCTGAAGTAAATTTACTGCTTTATTCTAATTTTCTGTTAAAGGCCTTGGAGAGCGGTGCCCAGGTTCATTGACTTCTCCAAGGCGTTCCACAGAGTTAATCACATGATACTTATCGCTAAACTTAACAGAATTGGCATATCTGGTTTCTTGCTTGACTCATCAGAGTACCTTGCATCTTGCCAACCTTACACAGATTGTTCAATTAAATAGTTTTAAATCTCGTGAAATTGTGGTTCCATCTGGAAGCCCCCAAGGGCCACACCTGGGTTCACTTTATCCAGTGCCTTTATAAATGATACTGGAGATTGTTTCCACTCTTGAAATCTTGCTTTTCAATGACTTTCTTAAATTTTTTAGAAAAATCGTTACTTTAGAAGATTGTCTTCAATTGCGATCTGATTTATCTAGGTTGATAGAAAATTGTTGTAATGCCATGGAGTTGAATGCTGCCAAATGCCATACTATAATCTTTTCTTGAAGTCGTGATATTAATAACTTCAACTATACACTGGATGACATGACTCTAGACCATCTATCTAATACAATGGACCTGGAGGTAATCTTTGTGGTCAAAATTCCACACCTTTCAATCATCCCATTAAACCAACCTGCCAGAAGAAAAAAAGATCATACAAAAGGAAGTGCAACCACCCCTTAAGCCAATAAAACTGATGCCAGTATGAGCCACTATAGCAGTATAACCCCCTGGAAAATTAACAGCTCTAACAAGCACTCCTTGTAAATGTACCCTGTCAGCTTGTGAAACATTGAAACATCTCATGTGATGCTCAATATGATGTGATGACCATAAGCAACTTTACGACTTGTGGCTAACAACCTCAATAAGACTGTGAATAACGTTGAAAACCTTACTACAAAACTTACGCAGCAAATGGTATTAGGAGCACTCGGATGGTATCTGGTGATGTACAAAATAATTTTGGTTTAGTAAAAAATCTTTTTGTCTTCCAACCAGAATTGTAATTGTTAGTGAAACTTTTTACAGATGGTTATATCGATACCAGCATGAAACAAGAACGTTTACACTATTCATTTTTATTTTGACGTTTGTGGACCTTTCAGTTAACCGTCTGTGTAGTGTTCATTCAAATTTTATTTTGAACTGTTTTAATGTATTAGAGATCAATTTTTACATATATGATACATTAAATATTATACACTCTAATTGCCTTTGATCAAATTGAGATAAGTATTTGATACCAAGCAAGAATTTTTCTGCGCTTTTTCATGTATTATTAATAACATAACTCTGTTCTGTCCAGTTAGTGGTTAAAATAATATAATTTAAAAAAAAACTGTTTTAGGTAAAAAAAAATATTGGTTTAAAAATCCTTATTTCAATTTGGTCAAAAATTGATTTACAGTTTTGCCCATGCATCAGAGCTATGACAATAATAATATAAGTAAAAAAAGACTCAATCAAATGTAAATGCCATTCACAAATCATCCCAACCAACTAGTTTAATTTTGGTACTGTTTAGGGACCTATGCAAAACCAAAGCATGCGCAACAGTACTAATGTGCATGTTGGTATGAGCCTATTATTTGAATGGTGTTATTTTAACTATTTCATTAAATAATGACCACCTCTGGTAAACAAAATAGCTACGTCCTTGGTATGTAAGATTTTTTATTTTCAAAGCTGAGCTAATTTGGTAAAGTATTTCCAGTTTTTATCTCGAAATATATTAAATGATACAAGAAGATTCATAAGCTCAGCTATGAGAATGCATAAATTGTAAACTCCAAAAACTTAAGGGATCATTTACCAAAAAATTAATAAAATCAAAAACATTATTGACTTAAAAAAACATTTAAAAAAGTTTCAATAATTCTTGTTGAACAAAAATTTCTTATGTATTAATATTTTTGTTCCAGGATCTCACTTACTTTACAAAGAAAGAAGTTTTATAGTAAGTATGATTACACTAGAATTGTTATTGTGTCCAGCTATCTAAAACTTAAAATGTATTATTTAGATATATTAATTAAACTTTTAATTTTAGTGCACATCAGAAATTTAAATCTTTGGCTCCGGAGAAGGTAGGGCACAACAAAAATGCAAAACTGCCTATGTCAAAAATTTTGCTTTACCCAGAATTAAGTGTAAACCCTTTTAATGAAAGAATTTGTAAAGTGTTCAGTTCTAGTCAAGATGGAGATTGCACTTTTGAGGATTTTTTAGACATGATGTCTGTGTTTTCTGAAGCAGCACCTAAGTCCGTAAAGGCTGAACATGCCTTTAGAATCTTTGGTAACTATTTTATTTTACAGTATGATTTAATAAAAAAAATATTGACAATAACAATACATAACCAAAATAGTTTTAAACAGGTTTCCTACAATGGTATATATTGAGAGTTCTCTAGTCTAGAACCCATAATGCATTTGCATTAAAAAACTAAAAATGTATGATAAAGATTAGTATGCAAGACATGAATATTGTAAAATTATGATGTAGCTTTCTGATTTTTAAAGAGGAGTTCTGTGTACTGTAATATTAAAAAATCGGTAAATTGGTTTAAGTTAAATTAAAACTTTTTTCGTAATGGATTCCACCACACATATAACATAGTTTATTTACATGATCTATGAAAAAAAAAACACTTATGACATTTATTATTTTCTTCCATAAAAAAAAGTTTTTATACTAGCAACTGGAGGTTTACTGGCTTTTTAGGCATTTAAGTTGAACATCATTTTGTTTCACCATAAAGGCTCCTCACGAACATTTTATCAGTTTAGCCCTATGTCATACTTGATTCTTGTGCAAAAATTGAGGTTAATTGGATTATTAATTTTTTAGTAATTTATTAAAATGTTACCATGACATCCCCATGTGACCCTTAATTTTTGACCAAAATTTGAAGTCAATGAGTTAAGTAGTTTTTTAGCTATGCCGCAAACAGACACAGAGTAGGCATACCGACGGAATTGAGAAAACACGTTTTTCGGCATCTAGGGACCCTGAAACGTGAAGTTCTGAAAAATCTATAAGGGTGATTTTTTCCATCTAATTATATGGAATTAAAAGGTAGTATGCATTGAAAAGATAGATTGATGTGTAAAACGAATAAATATCTCTGAAAATTAAATGTCAACAATGTAGAAAAATATGAATACAAAAACCATCAATAAAAATTAATATAAAAGAATATATAATGAAACAAATGATTCTGTATTATCAAGAGAGGCACCTCAGACTTCTTATGCAAAATGGCTTTTGATTAATTTTTTAAATTTGTTGAAAAAATGCAGTTCTCCATCTTCTGATCAAAAGTTCTCATGGGCACATTCTAATCTTTTGACTAGTTTTTAAGATGCGGGGTGTTAAACTTTGCCTTGGTTTTCAAGATGTAGGGAGAATATAGTTAACAATATAATGCTCTGTATATTGAGAAAAAGTATTTGTTCATTTAAAACTATTTTCTTATTTTTGAAAGTCCTTTATGTTAAATATGCTGAAAAACCATGTATTTTATTTGGAATACGGATACATTTTAACATCTTGTATCTTAAAAACTAGTCTCAGGATTAGGTTGTGCCCAAGAGAACTTTTGATTAGGGCACTGAGAAATGAATATAAAAAAATAGAAAATTTAAGTAATCCATTTTTCATAAATTGAACTGCTGATATTTCATTCTACTTGCTTTACTATTTGACTCAGTAACAGCAGTATCACCAGAAGAAGTACAGAAATATGTCTCAGATTATATTAAGCTGGTTTTACAAGGGCCAAGTTTTT
This sequence comes from Kuschelorhynchus macadamiae, assembly GCA_030620095.1. Taxonomy (NCBI): domain Eukaryota; kingdom Metazoa; phylum Arthropoda; class Insecta; order Coleoptera; family Curculionidae; genus Kuschelorhynchus; species Kuschelorhynchus macadamiae. Next base: position 1,228,232 of record JAUTXW010005367.1, on the reverse strand, counting down.
GGGCAAGATATTGGCAATTTCCTATCCAATAAATTCTAGACAATGGAGAGTAATTTTACACCTACCAAATATTTTCACGATTTCTTGAGTACCGCAAGGTCGCCAACATGTTAAACGATTTTTTTTATTACAAAATTTATTTATATACTTTTTAGATGACTTCAGTATTCACTTTCAGTAAAGAAGCAATTCAATTTTTAACAGCCTTACATTTTAAAGGTTTGTAATAGAGAAGAATAACAAATCTCATAAAGGGAAAATTATCTTTATTAAAAAGTAAATATTTTCTTTCCAAAAATAATTATCGAAACATCCCGTAATGAATGAGCTTGAATAAAATTGAAACCTATTCAGCTTTATTGTGAAAAAGACAAACATATTTGGTTAGCGGAAAGTAATAGCCGTAATAAATTATTTTGTTGGTATTGCATATTAATTTCCGAAATACTAGTACTAAAATTTCCCCAAACTTGTCCAAAAAATTAGAGCTAGCTGCAAGTTATTGTCAATTGTGCACAAGTACCTGGATGAAATTTGATGTTTTACACATAAAAATAAATTTAAGGTCAACTTTTTTATTTTTTTGGCTACCATCTTGACCCGTGTAAAGCCCACTTGTGAATATAATGTATATAAAATGATAACAAGACAAGATAAACACGAAAGTTCTTTCAAGTTGGAAATTCCAGTAGAATACAAAACAGCCATAATGTGACCTGACATAGGAAAATGGAATAGTGGTCAGCCATTCTCACCATATAAGAGGACGCCCGCTTTTCAGGGAAAACCCTATAACAAATAAGATTATTTCATCAAAATGCATGTTCACTAAGAAGCAAATTGGAATAAATTGAAATATTTTTGCAAAACCAACAAAAGCCTAAAATGAAAATTTTTATGTCACCACAGGAAATAACATCTTTGAACATTAGTGGTTATTGCTTGGCATCTTTTTATGCTCGAAAACATGGGTGGACTGTGTAAAAAAGGACTGAAATATGTCCAAATAACTGATAGAAAAAAGTCCATTGAGATGATGAGTGAGTTTGCAGCAGTTGAAATTAAATGGCTAAATAATCTTTATAATGTATAATGATTTTTATCATGTTTTTATGTATATTTTTTTATTTTATATAAATATATAGCTAATTAAAAATTTTTATTTAAAAAATTTTTAATTAAAAAATCGTAGAGGGAAGTAATAAATATGGTCTTCTTTAGAGAAATGCTATAAACAAAGAAAAGAAGTAGGCAAAGTGTAATTTTATTCGAAACTAGGAAATAAGTTGAGACTGCCTGGAAGGTCACAAGTGACTGTAGAAGACTCAAAAAAACAACAGACGACAACACAGTTATCTATTACAACCTCTTAAATAATTATAGGCCAATAACTATGGTTCCTGTCAGTGGCGGCTCGCGGGTGAAAAAGTAAGTGAAGTGCAAATTAAGCAAGATAATATTGCAATAATTTTTTTTCCAGAATTTTTATATGTGGAGGGTTTAAAATATTTTTTTACGACTTACCTAAATTTTGTATACTAAATCAATTCTCCTATCCTTCATAGCAGCAAATTTATTTATAACATCCTCATAGAATGGATGAGTTGCCCTAATCTCCTCCAGAAATTCCTTTTGAATTGAAATATTGCCAAGAGAAGTAAGTCTTTCTTGAGATATTGTATTTCTTAAATAAGTTTTTACACATTTAAAGCAAGAAAAACTTCTTTCCACTGAAGCACTTGTCGATGGTATTGTCAAAATAAGGGAAAACAATTTATATGCTTCGGTAAAAATATATTTATTTTTATTAATTTTTTTCACTTGCTCTTGCAGCGATATATTCCAATTACTCTCACTGGCAAAAATAAGACCAAGCTCATTTTTAAGTCGTTGACTTTTTGAAAATATTTCCCCATATAACTGTAACAATTTTTCAAACGGGCCAGTGTTAAAATTTAAACTATATTCGGAAACCTGCCAAACATCAAAATGTAAGTTTTTCACAGTCTTGAAATCTTAGTGTCATGTCCATTAAAATATGGTCCAATATTTCATAAAAAAGGGTTTTATACTTAGCCCTAATTTCTACAGGTGAAAGCTTAGCAAGCTCACGTTTGTAATGATTTATTTCTGTAATAGAATTGGTTTTATTTTGATATTAACATGGTATTAAAAAAATGTTCTTTTTTTTACAGAGCGCCTCACGACAGCGTTTTATATTAGATATGCAAAACTGAATGTCAAGGGATTTTTTTTGAAGAACGTCAAATAGTATGTCCGTGATTGAGAAAATGTCATTAAACACTAATGCCAGAAACGTGAATTCAAAATCGTTCATCTCTTCTAAAAATCCTTTCGCAAGGCGGATTGATTTTTTTATCAGATTTGTCACAGTTTGTAATAAATTCAAAGATGTCTTTTAATTTATTCCAGTCTTGAACAATCAGATTTACTAACTTCGAATTTGAAGTTGTAACAACACCATAAATAAATATAACACAAAACAGTCAAGTTAGCTGCAAAGGAACCGCAAACTGAACGACACGTGGGTGTAGTGTACTGCGCCTGCAAATCACCGAGAGCCTTGTATGGCGCTAGGCTCGACGTCATCGGGTACGCGTTGTCATGGCAACATAGTAGGAAAATCGTAAACTAAACATAGCACCTCCAGCAAAGTCAAAGCGGTTTGCGCCACTGTTATAGTTGTTATAATATGCCGCCAACGGTCAAGTAAAATGTTTATTTGAGATGTACAGTTTATTTTTTACCAATTATGTTAATAAATGAATGTAAAAACTAAATTTTTAAGAGATATATAATAAATATAGTTAGTTGTTTGCTTATTTATTTTTCCTGGTGAAGTAGCACTTCACCTACTTCACCTGAATAGCCGCCACTGGTTCCTGTTATATCAAAGGTCTTAACTTTTACAAACTCAGTTTAGTTTTAAATATATTGTCGAAGGCTTGAAGAGCGCCAACATATTGGTGCAATCCTGTGTGACCTTTCCAAGGCCTTTGACTGTATATCTCACCGGATCCTCCTTAAAAAGTTGAAATGCTATGGATTTCAAAGTGTCCAAATAGGACCCAGCTGAATTTCTTTGGAGAAAAATTTTCAAATCTGTTCAATATAAGGCATGTAGTACTACAGGGATCCATTCTGGGCCTCCTTCTTTTTCTAATAATATAAATAATATTAAAACAACAACAAATCACAAACTGGTTTAAGAGAGGTGCCCCAGAATGTATCAAAAGTAAATAACGTAAGATTGTTGGGTGTATATCATGATTCCAAACTAGTGTTCGAGGCTCACATGAACATTCTAATCAAAATATTTATAACAAGCATTTATCTTCTTTAAAATGTTATGAACACTGTAAACTTATCTGTATTGTTAATGGTTTATTTTGGGCATTGTTTCAGTCACATTGTAATTATGCCATTTTTGCCAGGGTCAGACAATAGAGTTTTTAAAGTCCAGAGACGAGCTGTTCGCATGATAGAGGGTTTTCATTACAGGGCAGATGTTATACAGACATTCATTAAACATAAAATCTTACCTTTCCGTCATTATTTATTATAGGCTGTCTTGCATATGTTAAATGAAATTTTGACTCATATAGCCTTTGTAGTAAACATCATGACTCTAATGCCGGATGCAAAAATGCTATTAACTATTTAAGACTTCAAAAATCATGTATTAGTTGGGTCTAGTTAGGACCAAAATTATTCATTAAACTACCACTACATATAAGAAATAAAAATGAAAAACAATTTATAGCTTTAATCAAAAACTATTTATTAGAACAAGCTTTTTATAATGAAAGTAATTTTTGGATAAAAACATTGTGGTATAAAGCATATTAAACCAATAATTATTGTAAACTATGATTTTTCTGTCTTGTTTAATTTTAGGGTTTGTGTAGAGTTTAAATATGTGACATTTGTAAAAGCATTTTTTGTTTGATAATATAAATAATTCACTACTTGACTTTTACGGAAAGGTATATGAATTGTCGCGACAGTTTTTCACAGTATTGAAATCTTAGTGTCATTTCCATTAAAATATGGTCCAATATTTCATAAAAAAGGGTTATAAAAATAGCCCAAAATTATTCAGGTGAAAGCTTAGCAAACTCAGGTTTGTAATGATTTATTTCTGTAATAGAATTTGTTTTATCAAACGTGGTATTAAAAAAATTTTCATTTAATTTTTTACAGAGGGCCTCAAGATAGGGTTTTATATTGCATATGTAAAAATTAATGTCAAGCGAAACGAGAACGTCAGATAGTATGACCGTGATTGAGAAAATGTCATTAAACACTAATGCCAGAAACGTGAATTCAAAATCGTTCATATCACCTAAAAATCCTTTCGCAAGATGGATTGATTTTTCATCAGATTTGTCACAGTTTGTAATAAATTCAAAGACGTCTTTTAATTTATTGTCTGGTTTTGCTTTAAAACAAAGTCTGGCTGTATTAGTTCCTAATACAGCCAGGGGTGAATCTAGGTTTATGTTGAGTGATGGCAAAAAAAAGTAAATACCTACATAAAAAGTGAAGAAATTTATGCTTATGGGGGGTCGCTAAACAATTTTGCTAAAGGAATTGGAAATAAAAAGATGTTTTTCCATTGTATAAAAATATTATTATTGTAGATTTTGATGGAGATGACATGTTGGGTGTGTCTGATCTCAAGCAAGTAATAAATAAGTTAACAGGAGAGAACAAGTTAAGCGAATATGATATGAGTATGCTAGTTCAAAATATTTTAGAAGAAGCTGATCTCGACGATGATGGAGCTCTTTCTTTTGCAGAATTTGAACATATCATTGATAGGTCTTCTGACTTCTTAAAGTGAGTTTATAATGTATATTCATAATCAGCTTTTCTGCAATGTTATTTCTTTTTAGTTCATTTCGTATAAGGTTGTAAAAGGAAACAAGAAAAAAAATACTCATCCCTTATGGAATCCGAATCTCAGTAATCTTGAATATGTAATATTGATTAAGCAACAAATATGTCTTGGTCAGGTATCATTCATATTGTGAAAAACATATATTTATAGCTCTATGTGATATGATTTATTTATATCTTAAATATTTGATTGTTTTGTATTTTTGTGAGTAACTTAATGAATTTAACATTTTCTTTTATTATAAAATTACAATTAAGTGCCAATAATTTGATATATATTTTTTAATACTCGATATATTGTCTCTTTTATATTTCTGATTTTAGTAATATTAGTTGTCAATAAATTTGCAGTTTTTATAATATAAATAGGTTTTATTCTTTTTCTCTAACATAATAGTAGTCATTAAAATAAAGTAAAATTCAATAAGCATCGAGTTACTTATTTCAGTGTCTGCTACTTATCAAAAACTCTTTAAGAACGTTTATTCTTATGTATTTAAGAACTAAATTAATTTTTCAGAGCCAAAATACCATGATTCAGTTAGATCATACCTATTAACTATGTCTCAGTCTAGGACATCTCCTTATCGATGTTTTAGTTGCAACGCTGAGATATATAATAATTATTGGTCTCACTTTATTTGTGCAACCATTGCAATCTCTATCAGTCTTGGTTAAGGTTTACGGTTTACTTTACCTAGTGAGTAATCATTATAATAATTATACATAGTTAAGATTGAGAAACTCACCTAAGTAGCTTAACTTTGCCCTTTAAAAATTATAACAATTGTTCTTAATTAAAACTATTATCATTAACTTAGCCCCACAAGTTAAAAGTTTTGCAAGCACATTCTGATAGCATATCAGCAAGTTGGTTAGAGATGATCTGGAATAAAAAAAACATACTAGCAGGCAGAGTGTATTAATATGTAAACTGTGTTACTACTATAATCTCCAAAAATATTTGAAAAATTACTGTAGACCTAGTTCTTTACTTTTTCACTTCATAAACAAGGGTGACCCTCGTTATATTCCAGGTATCTCAGAAGGAGCCATTCGTCAACATGATATTTAAAATGTGTGAGAGAGCATTAGTCAAGACACAGGCACAATTCTTAATAACCCAGGAATAGCATCTCCGTCCACCAGAGTGTTTTTTTTTATTCTTTAATTTTGAGTTATTGCAGATATTTGAATGAGGTCAGTTATAAACACCGGAACATCCACACAAGCATTGACTATGTACGAGGTATCCTGGACTATCCATCTTTAGCTTAGATGCAAAGGTACAATGTCGTCTACGAAAGGAGATTCCTGGCCTATTCTATTTCCAGCTTAAGGGACATTATCGCCTATGTTATAAAAAATGGGCTAGTTGATGACTTAGAATGAGTAATTTTTCTAAAAAAAAATGTACAAGGGGCACTAGAGGCTGTGGCTCTAATGAACCACCCGCCACTATAAAATACACAAAGGGCAAAGTCTCATTTTCAGGGTTCCTAGAGAGTTCAATTATTTGAACTTCTATCTGATGTTGTGGCGACATAGTCTGTTTACTTATGAACGGGGTTTAGTTGAAATATAGAAACATTTTGTTAATCAATACCAAAGAAAATTTTCTTTGTCAATACATTATTCTACGACTCTAGCTACTTAACCATTACTTCGTTGGCTATATCCGACCGGTAAATTGTATTCCTCATTGTTCTGTTATACTCTACTGAACTTCTTTCTTCTTCTGTTCAAAACTTCGCTCAGACATATTTTTGTTTTTTGTTCATTACTTTTCAATGTTTTAACATTGATTCGGTTCGATTTGCAAATTTTAAATATAAATTAATTATTTCCCTCATAAAGGGAAGTAATGTAATCATGAAAAAATCACTGGTCTGAAATTTTTTCAGATCTTCATGTTTCAGGGTCCCTAGACACCGAAAAACATGTTTTCTCAATTCCTTTGGCCTGTCTGTCTGTCCGCGGCATACACGACTTCAAATGTTGGTGGAAAATTAAGGGTCATATGGGGATAACCTGGTATAATTTTGTAAAAATTCAATATGGCGACCTAGTGAAATGTAAAAAAATTATTACTAAAAACCTACTTATCTAATTTAACTTTTGCACAAAAATAATTACGACAAATCAACTAGTAAAATTTTGGTACGAATCCAAGATGGCAAAACAAAATGGCGACTTCTTATATTTAAAAATGGATTGATTTCAAATTTTGTGTAATAATTAATTCAAGATGTCGGAACAAAATGGAGGCCAAATAAAATGTTTTTAATCGTGAAAAAGTCACCAGGTTTTGAGGAAGAACTGGTATAAATTCAACATGACGGAAAAAAATGGCGATTTGTGTAAACTACGTTATTCAATCTATGTTAAATTATACCGAAACATCAACTTGTAAAATATTGGTAAAATATAAATGTTTGAAGACAGTAGTTATTAAATGACTATGAACCGAACTAAATTGAGTCACACTTCACTATTCCTAAAAGAAAATACTCACAACGAGGGAAGTTCAGAGTAAAGGAAATTGCCAATTTCTTTATTGTAACGTAGAAATCAAAGCTATACATATAATATAGATCAGGATACCGATAGCGCGAAGGCAGACAGTTAAAATAATATCTACAAAAATATTTATCATAAAGTCTTAAGTGAAAAGTACATATAAAATTTACCGGTCGACTATCACCAGCCGTTAATGACCGACTAGCCACAACGTTTTCTTAAAACTCTCATTTCAGAAAATTTTTAATTTAAAAGAGTCTAAACCTTGATTTAAAACAATAAATAATAGAGCGTATAAGAGAGAAACTAAGTGGATAGTGGGTAGATAGGGCCTCTAAACCAGGACCTCAATTTGCGTGAAATTTCCTGTCAACCTAAAGATTGGGTACTTTATTAATTTCTATTACATTATTTAAAAAAAGACAGCAGGCTAAACCATTAAAATAAAATATTAGAGTAGCACAGGAATTAATGACAGAGAAGGGATATATTGTAGTAAAAATATATGAATTTAATCAACAGCAGTCTATTTTAAATCTGTTATGAGTCGGCTGAATTTCCAGATATTAAGAGGGACCTGGACGCAGTATTATGATAATTTGCAAGCCTTCCGCCGCTGCAATATTATGTTAGTTAGAGATATTAGCTCCAATGGGATTTAAATAGGGAAATATGTATAGTTGGGCGCTACATTCGAATTTTTATGAAACAATCAAATCTAGAATTATAAAATAGAAGTAGATTGGTTCATTTTCGACTAATTTTTGACGCAAATGCCATCGCATATCATTTTTTTTCACAAAGTGGCTCTGTACAGCCTTGCATTGATCTTTCGTCTACATAACTGCAAAATTTGAAATGTTAAATCGTACTCATGCCTTTGTATTTCTGCAGTGCATGAACTCTTTAGAACTAATTTTTAACCGAAATGTAATTTAAATTGCCTATACAGCGCACAATTAATTGCGGACGTGCAGGAAGTTTTTCCTAATATGTAGATACCTTTTCATCTTACTTTGAACTTGACTAGACCTTGTCTCTGATTTTTCGTTTTTTGCGTGCAGTTCTCCCTTAATCAATTTGTTTCACTGTACATATATGGCACATTAGACATATTTGTAAAACAAATATTTTTGGATGTAACCATGATTGTTGGTAATCTATCTTGAGAAATTCAATAGTAACTAAAAGGAGAGGAACTCGATATGCAACCTTTCCGATCTATGGCGATAAGGCTCGCTTTTGTGATAAACTTTTTTTAAGGTTTTAAGACAAGAACAAAAAAAACTCCTAACCTAATAAAAACCGCAGTCTGAGAAGTATTAAGACTTTTGATAAATGAATGAACAGTTGACAAATAAAACATTTTTGAAAAAAATAAAAGCGGTCTCAAAAAAGCACTAAAAAGTAAAAATAACATTTTAAACGGCCCTAAAAATTTGAGTTACTGAACGCGTTAAACTACTACCTGATTAATGGGTACTAAGAAAAGAAAATATATTCGTTATTAGTTCCTTTGCTTTAGAATTATTACTTTTTAAAGACATAAAATAGTCTAGTGTCTCAACTAATAATGTCTTATGTTTATAAGTTCGACGTTTTTTCAAAAAGTCCAATTTTAAAACATTATTTTTTACTTTTCATTGCTTTTTTAAAATTGGTTTTATTTTCTTCAAATTTTTAGATTTTTTTATTTATTGTATTTTTTTCATTTTCATACACGTAGAAAATTGGTTTTGTATATTAAAAGCCTTTTTTGAGTTTATGTTTATTTTAAATATGTATTTAACACCATACTTACAACAAATGAACTAATAACAGTAACTATAATTATTATTTATTAACTAACAAATGAATAATATGTCTTAAAAGCTTAAATATTAATTTAAGCTTTTAGTGAATGAACGACCAATTTGAAGAGTTTCTAGTTGAGCTGAAGATGTCAGAATTGTGTTTAGCTTAATCGTCAGTCTGGATAGAGAAGAGTAATAATTTTCTGCTAACTTCCAAATAAATGAAACTTTTCTAATGGTCTTTTCGTTAAGTTTTTGACATATATTTTGATTGCTTTTAAAATCCTGAAGACCATCCAGCCGTATCAAAATTATCCATTAAAATCATTAATTTCCTTTATTTGTGTTTCACCTAACATCTTACCTCGATAAACAGAGTGCAAGTAATTAGCGGCTATTGAAAATAAATCCAAACCCATCTTTTTCAAAAAATACATTATAGTTTTAAAGTTGTTGGGTTTTAGAAATATAATTAAGGCCTATGGCACAACATAATGAAATGTTTTGTAATTACCTTACTCAAACATAACAAATAGTTGCAAATATAAGAATGGCGGAAAATTAACGTTGGGTGCCAATAACTACGCGAAACAAAACGTTGGGTGCCAAAAACTATGGCGCTATATTTAAAGTTAAAAAAAAATATACTTCTATAATAACCAGGATAACGAGATAAATTACTAGTTAATCAAGGCCTTGAAGAACCTAAGAGTTGTTGCAAGTTAGAGAGAATAATAGTAGAGGCCGGTGGCAACAGTGGATAAGGGCTGGGTTAAGATATATGTATTTCGCGCTACGTAATTATTTATTATTCTACTTTATCGATAAATTATTGATGAAAGAGCTGGGGCGATAATTCGCACAACTCTAGCGACTCCAAGTCGAGTGTAGACGGCTTCTCAAGAAGGCTTGACTCGGACTCTGCTATTCCGGATGCCTAGGCGGCAAATTGACAGTGGATTGTCCTCTGGAGATGGTGGAACGAAGACAAAGGGTTAGTGCGTGGCGGCTATTTTCACAATTCCCCTAGCGGGTGCGAACTTCCTTTACAAAAAAAAACCAAAAGTGCCTGAATAACACAACTTCAGAACTTCCAAATCCTAACAGCAATTACTTCGCAAAAGATGATACATCATTAGATCCCGAAATGCGGTCAAGCCAGGCTCTACTAGAAATTATGATGCCATTAAAAAAAATTGAACCACACACACACTGCCAATTTCAGACTGAAAAACGTGCTCTCAATATCAAATGATCAACAGGTCTACTAACCTTGCCAGGTCGGCATGATTTCTATTACTACAATCCGAGTCAACAATTAGCAATAACCAATAGGCAACCAGCCATACTCGACACCAAAGACAAAGCAGAAATCGGTCAAATTATCATCATACATACAAAGGTCAAATCGAAGAAATAGAAACAAGAAATAAAATTCGTTGGTTCCAAAGTCACAATCAGTAAAAACCGTTACAAATAATAAATGTCACATGCGATATGAAAATTCGGCTGTCATGGGAACGGAAAATTATTTTATGAGCCGACAACCATATCACCAGTGTTGTCTCTGAAACCAAAGAAACCGACAGATCTAACTAAAATTACGTCAACAGCCCGAAGGGCAATATTAGCGGAAAATCCCTCTTAAAAAATTACTCACAAAACTCATTTTAGAAGCGCCAAAAGAGCCCTAAATAATACCATTACGAGCCTCTGGAAATCAGTACATTTCTCACAGTCGACTAATTAAATACGAAACCGGAAACGTAGCACCCTCTATTATTGGAGCCGAAGAAGCGATGCAATGCGTCTGGCAGAACGCTGCAAAAGACGGACGAACCGTGCGTGCTACCCTACTGGAACGTTCCTAGACAGATAAATCGAGAAACGAAACGCAAGCGGCTACTGACAAAAGAGGCCAGTAGATGTGACAAGGAGGTTATAGATGTTTACAGAAACGATTTTAATATATGAGGGTAAACGTCGTTTTACAGTGATTAAATATTTAGTAGTGCTATTATGCATAAATAATATAAATCCAGTAATTTTTTATTTATTTATTCTTGTCAACACACAAATGTTCGTCTATGCTATGTTTATTTGAAAATTCCAATCTATAAATTTGTAATAAAACACAAAACTATTAACATATTGTAAGTGCGAAATTATCACGTTACATAAGATGTATTTTTTTGTACTTCAGGAAAAAATATAGCAATACTCTCCTTTATCTTAGGAACTTCAACACAATGCATATATGCCAATGTTATTAGTTCTATTTAAAAAAACTACTTTTTACAAAAAAAAAAAGACTGTCAAGACATTTTTATTTTTCTGATCGTTTATAAATATTTCACATTCGAGGAAATACTGTTGTAAAGCACACATTAATTTTGAAGGTAACCAGGCAATTTCATTTTCATAAAAACCCATGTTGTGAGAAATGAAACCAAAACACATATATATCCAATGGCTGTCATTAGAAACCTGTTAAGCTTTGGCATTGATGGACTGTGAACATTATCTAAAATAATAAATCCTAGTCCTCCCACAGTAAACAGGAAACTTGAAGCAAGACCTTCCATAATATACTGTCCATTGACTCTGTACGGCATAAATGCAACCTAAAATATTTGAAATAGTTATTTATATATCAAGAGCATTAAATAGATGATTATACCCTAAGAGACAATCTTACAAACTGAAACAATTTTGGTTCTCCATATTTTCACTTTAATTATTTAACAAAAATTGTAATAAACCAGTCTTAACCATACATAAGTGTGGTCCTGGCTGGCCAGTGGGCATGTAAATAGTACGAAATATTTTTTGCTTTTCCGTGTCCCCCCGTCGCTTCCCAGATTCCCGCAGTTTTCTCCCGGCTCATGCGACGACCTACGTCACACGAAGTGCCTATTTTTGTGGTGGACCCTAGGCCCTTACCCAAGCCAGGCCCCCCTCAGGAAGTTTTTTTTGTTAGAGTATTGCAAAAAAACTTATTACATTTTTTACAAAATTTCAAGAGGTTTACAATTGGTAATTCATATAATTAACAAAACGTGTAAGCATAAGGACAAATCAACTTAATAAATAATAATAAAAGTCTCAGAAATTCGTCTATTTTGACGCACAGTGAAATTGTGATAAAAATTTAGTTTTATGCATCACCAGTACAAATTTGAGGCTGCAAGTTCAATTCTGAATGACCAACGTACCTGGCCACATACCCAGTATTTGAGACACTACTTGATAACACCAAATGGTAAAAAATGACCTCGCGTCTGTAGCTTTGGGTTAAGCACATTCAAACCAAAAACCAATGTAAAATATATAAATAGAAAAAAAAACAAAAATACGTTATAATGTAAAACCATTCGGAGTATATTCAAATTTTCAAAATGAAGTACATGTCAATAAAAGTGGTTATGTGAGCAATACACCTTTAATAGTTTGTTAAAAGCTTATAATGGGCTACCTTTATTTAAAGCGTATTGTTCGCACAATCACTTTTGTTTACTCCATCTTGCATTTTTAATACACTTTAAGTAGTCCAGTATCTGGAGGGCCAAACCTCAGGAAAATTAGGAACCAGGTATTTTTTTTTTAATTTTAGCTCTTTGAGTTATTTTGAGCTAGCAAAAGCAAAAAATATCTACCAAAATATTGTGGACAAAGATAGCAATTATGTAAATATAAATAATGAAGATGAGGATATCCTGAACAAAAATAACCCATATGATTTTTTTTTGCTAAATATGAAATAAATCGATCGGGAATTATAGTTTTCGTCCCGTCAAGGGAAAAGTCTGAAAATTATAACACGCTAACTAAATTTACAACTGTACTAAAAATTATTATTTTTTTGATGTTTATAAAAAGAATAAATGAGTAAACTTTCCAAAATATGGAATTAAATGTTTCAAGTTTCAGTTAGGAAATTAGGTGTATGTATGTATGTATGTATATATATATGTATGTATATTATATATATATATATATATATATATATATATATATATATATATATATATATATATATATATATGTTTATTTACACTGTTCTTAAACCATACTTTATACTAAGTTTTTATTTTTCTTGGGTATAGGTTGAATTAATGAAACTTTTTTCTGCAACTAGCTCGACGTTTCGCTTCTTGTTTGAAGCATTTTCAAGAGCAAGACATGCAATAAAATACTCTTGAAAATGTTTTAAACAAGAAGCGAAACGTCGAGCTAGTTGCAGAAAAAAAAGTTTTATTAATTAAACCTATACCCAAGAAAAATAAAAACTTTTAGTATATATATATATATATATATATATATATATATATATATATAAATATATATATATATATATATGTAGGAATAACTTGTTTTTCTTGGACCTTCCTTTATATATGATTACTTTTTATTTTCTTGGGTTAGGGTCCTCGTTAATTAAATTAACACATTTCGTTTGACAGAACTCATGTTACAAAGTTTTGAAGTTTCGATCAACTTGGTGATCTTCATCAGAATACAATTTTTGGTCTATAAAGAAATTTATAAAAATCAGGAGATAGACTAGAAAAACAATTCGATGTCTTACCTCATTATGTCAATATAAGACAATACAACATTTTTAAAAATTCTACACTAAGTTTGTACATATATAAACTAACAAACACGAAAACAACGAAAACGACTACTGACTTATTTTACCATGTTTTGAAAGAGAGAAATTTATATCTATTAAGGGGTTCAACTCAGTTTCTTAATTTATGATTTTAATTTATGTATTACTTAATAATATTATGATATATTTTACTGAGTTGTTTTGTATCGGTTTTTGCATTTATAGAGTGTTTATTTTTTTTTGTATCTCTATCATTTCGTGGAATTCTCTTCTTTTTTGATGGTGCTCGGATTTTAAAATTTTAACACTGTCAAAATCGAAAGAATGTTTGCTTTCACTAGTATGTCTTGTTAATGCCGTCGTGTTCTTTTTATCATATTTGTGTCCTTGTATTCTATTTTTTACGTACTGACTGGTCTGTCCAATGTATACACCAATGCAATCCTTACAAGGGATCTCATATACTATATGTGTTCTTTTTGAGTTTTTGATTTTAGTTTACTGAAGTTGTTCTTTAGGAGGTTATATATATATATATATATATATATATAAACAAGTTATTCCTACATATATATATATATATATATATATATATATATATATATATATATATATATATATATATATATATATATATATATATATATATATATATATATATATATATATATATATATATATATATATATTGACCTCCCTGTTAACCATGAGCTGCCACTGGCAATTTCCCATGCACACCAATGAAAGAACTGGGTTTATCCTCTCCTTTTTGGGGAGGTTGTTCCCAGACTTTATTTACATCGATATTTTTAATTCAAAAAAGAGCAGTCCGATGTATGTGCAATGCCAGTCCTAGAGATTCCTGCAAGCCACTTTTCAGAAAACATAAAATATTAACATTGTCATGCTTGTATATTTTTGTTTAATTTTTAAAAGGGATGAATATACAAGAGTTGCATTAACTTACCAAACAAGAAATTGTGATAATTTAGCTTTACCAATACCTTCAACCACCCTGATAAAAAATTCTTTATTTTATAATTCAAAAAAAATATTTAATCATTTGCCATTGAACATCAGAAGAACAAACAATTACATTAAATTAATTAGAAAACAAGTTAAGCACCTTCTTTTGGATAAGGCTTATTATACTTTGATGGACTACTTTTTTGACGACTTTTGATATACTACTGGTCTTGGGTTTATTTCTTTTGTATGTATATATATATATATATATATATATATATATATATATATATATATATATATATATATATATATATATATATATATATATATATATATATATATATATATATATATATATATATATATATATATATATATATATATATATATATATATATATATATATATATATATATATATATATATATATATATATTTTTTTTTGACTAATTGTGTGTAAGAAAATTGTGTCTTTGTTTCTATAAAGATATTGTCTATATTTTGTGCTTAGGTTCACATATGAGCCTTTCTTGTTTGTGAACATGTTTTATTTTACTTTTTTTTTTTGTAAGTTTGAAATATTAATTACGATTGGTGTTACCATGTTAGTGTTTTTTTTTCTTTCTCTTATTTCTAAGTTCTGTAACGTGTATTAGATTCTGGTATGTATTTTAAATCTTTATTTTGGACGCATCTTACATTATATCTTCTTTTTGAAATAATTTAATTATAATTTATTGTATTATTCTTTACAGCTTTGTCAATAAGAACAGTTTCTTTTGATAATAAAGCATATTTTGACTTTGAATGAACTCCAGCTACCCACGGAGAATACCATGATTAACTCTATCGAATGCTCTGGAAATATCAGTATACACATCAATCTGATGTCGTTCCTCCAAAGCAGCCAACAGAAATTCCTCATAAACTAACATGTTTGATGTTGTAGAGACATTATATGTACCATGGTGCAGTTGAACTTGCATTGCTGAGATATATATTATACATTCAGTTTGCCATTAAACATAATTTAGAAATAAGATGATAATTTTCAGTATTAGATTTGTTTAAAAAATTTTAACAACACATCAGATAAGGCACATTGACAATTTTTAATAAATGTAACTGGCAAAATATGAAATCCTGATCCTAATTTGAACTTTAAGTTTGTTATACAGTTAAAAACATCCATTACAGCTATATCACAACTATTTCAATCTAATTTATTATCATTTTGAGAGAGGATATCACAGTTATTATTATTGATAAAGCAAATGGCAATTCCATTTTTTTTTCAAATTAATAAACTTCCAAACTTTTTCCTTGATATTAGTTTGAATTTTATTTATATGATTTTGAGTGTATACATTATACAGTGTTTTGCTCTGCTGAAGAAGACTGCTAAACTTTATATAATCGCTGTATGAATGTGTTCCACTGTTTGTGCTTAATTTTTGTTTGGTTATAATTGCATATTTCAATTCCATACTTTACCAGTCTGGAAATTTTTTATTATTTTATTTCAATTTTGGACAAAGTGAAAATAATGTTATAAAAAGCATTTACAGTTTGATTAACATTCTGAACATTAAGAAGGTATTTTTATAACAATTGTTTATTCATTAGGTATTATCTTCCGTAGATGACTTGGAACAATAGAAAACTGCACTAAAAACCTCGTTTTGTTTATATGGCTAATCATTACTTGGTTTTTAGTACTTTTCCGGATTTTTCGAAAACCTCATGATCAATAGCATATCAAAACCACATCAACTATGATACAGCTTCACATTTAGTATCATAAAAAGCTTGAAATGTTTTTTTTAAATAGGTTTTTCATTTTTTTTAGAAGAGACATTTAAATTGTAACCCTGGATTTTCTCAAAACCAAGGTACAAGATTGCTACGCTCTTATTTAATAATAATTATTGTTACTGTTTTATTTTAAATTATTTCGATCACAAAAACGTATCAAGATTACAGCTCGTGGTCAACATAGCGTGCAAGAAATCTTAAAGAAAAAAAAAGAAATGAGCGCCACCAATTTATAACGACTTAAATTGGAAAGCCCCTTGATCTTCGCGGCACTTGCTTCCTCTTGATACTTTAAAAGAAAAAGAGTGAGCTAAATAAAACACACAAATGAAGTTAAGAAAAAAAAATCTATTTATCTGTTACTGTATAAAAGAAAAAAAAAAAAAACAATAAGTATGTTATCAGTTACGGCATAAAGAAAAAAGTAAGCAATAAGTGTCACCAAATCCAGCAGCACCTAGCGCTCCTAACTTCAAACTAGGCCCGTGACATGGGATTAGTCCCGAGTCTTGAAGGTAAGTCCGTGACTTGAAATTGTCTGTGACTTGCAGTTGCAATTAGCCCCTGACTGAAATTAGGACTGTGACTTACAGTTGGCCCCTGACTTGAAATTAGGACCGTGACTAACAGTTGGCCCCTGACTTGAAATTAGGACCGTGACTTATAGTTGGCCCCTGACTTGAACCCTATGAAAACAAAAATTTTCTAGAATTTTTCATAGTGATTCAAAGTCTATAACGAAAACCCAAATAATTTTAATTAACTCAAAAAAATCCCCAAAAGGTTTCTACTGATTCAAAATGAACTGAACAGTCAGAACAATAATTTAATTTTAAAAATTTAGTCCTACCGAGAAGTCTAAAAAAATATTTAATTAATTTCAAGACACTAATCAGAACTTTTCTTTAAATAAATTAAAACCGCAAGCAACAAAATAAAAAAACTACAATTAAATAATTTAAAATGAAGTCACTAAAGATACCATCAATAAGCACAAAATACCCTGATGGGTATCGAAAATTCAGTCGAAACGTTGTCAATAAATCCAACAAATCCACAAATACAAACTAAGATCGAAAAGGAAAATTCTAAAATTTACTTTATCAAATACAATGTCAATAACCAGCGTTAACACTAAAATAAATACAAGGTTTCGACTGAATCCGAATGATTTAAATTAACAATACGTAATAAAGTAGAAATAATTCTAATACTTTAAAAAAAAATTAGGCCCTGATGAAGACTTAAAATTAATCGAAACGTTGGGTAAGAAAAATACAAGCACATTATTATAACTGACTCCAATAACTAAATTCTAAATATTTACAATAAATAAATTTGTAACAAAATCGATTACTATAACAATTTCCCGTATAAAATAAATAGAAAATTTAGACTGACCTCGGCCAATTTAAATAGAAATGAGAATAAAATGGAAAAAAAAAATAGCAAAATCTTAACAAAAGAAGGTATGTATAGACCTGAAGAATAGCAAATATTTAAGCGAAACGTTGTGAGAATACTTACAAAAAAAAAACAAAAAGATATAAGGCAGCAATAAGAAAAATCAAAAGGCACAAATATATTTAAATTATAATATAACCAGCTTAAAAAAGGGGTTTTATTTAACTAATTATTTTCCAGCGGCGAATCAAAATGCAAAAAAACGTCATACTTAATTGTTACTGAAAACCTCTGCAAGCCATTTATTAATCTGTTTATTATCTATTAAAAAGAACGAATGCAGTAATCAAATCACACTATGCAAGCTGCTTAAATATTGTGGTTTTATTTTAAAATAAAATAGAGCCAATTTACGATCAACAAAATATGGTTAATATAATAGGAAAATGAATCAAATTACTGAGGTAAAAGATGTTCGACGAAATTCAAACTAAAAATTATCTTCGCATGAATTCGTTACACTTGCATTTAATTTTTAAGATTTCAAAAAAAAATATATAAAACTAGACCCTGTTGCATCAAAAAAAAAATAATCGTCTCACCCGAGCAAAAGTTAATTCCAAAAAAAAACGAGAAAAATTGCCAAATTACGAAAAGCAAAATTTAAGAAAAAAAGATACCCTTTTCAGGATAAATGATATTAAAGCAAATTACCTGTCCAATAGGGTCACTCAGTTCTAGTCAAAAAGTGGTTTCACGTGCCAAGTACAAGGGCATGGAAAATGGCGGTCTGGTCCAATCTTCAGGTCAAATCCTCTCTTAGAGAGATTTCAAGCACGAAAAATAACACTCACAGTGCAAACTATAATGTGCCCGAAAAACTATTGCGGTGTTGAGGAAAAATCCCGCTAACGGATTTCCAAGATTTTCCTGGATTATTTCCTCAGACTCGCGCTGAAGACCTGTGGGTTATCTGCAGGTGACCAGAAAAGTGAAAAATGTGTTCCCCAGCTTCCTTTCCATCTAGAACTTTGGTTAACTAAGGTGGCGGAATACCATTGGCTAGAATATGTCAGGTGTTAACAACCTTGCCAAAAGAGCACATAGATATGATTAACATGTTAGACAAGAAAAACGACTCTCCATTGGTTGAGAAAGATACAGGAAATAATGCAGGAATACACTTGGCAACAGCGAAAAAGATGCCTGCGCTCTTGATATGAGGAAGTACCGGATGGAGGGTTTCGAGAATAGAGTTTTTAAGCCCCTTATTTTAACAGTTCGTTATCGTTATGGTTATTGTGAGCATGCGCACTACTGAAAAGGCAGATTATTAACTTTATTAACGATAACCGCTTCCGTTATTTGCGCCGAAATAAGGAAGGGAGTACTTTATGCTTATGGTTATTTCGGTAAAGGCTATGTTGCCACAACTGGTAGTTTTTAGTATTGGTTAGTTTATTTCCTAAAACTCTGCGTTACATTCCGGGTGGATTGCCGTGATAAATGACAAAACCATATTAAAGTATTCAATTTGATATGTATAAAGTCATGAAATATTCAACAGTTTTTCTTTTAATAACAACCCAGTTATGAACAAATCGGTGTACCAGTTTATATTCCTTTTTCTTATTAATATCTGACAACGTTGTAATTTGTGACCCCTAACCTAAGAATCCTAAGATGAATTTGGCCACGGACTTCATTTTGGCGCTCAAAAGCAACATCAACAAACAATAAATGTGTTTATTTTGCATTTGCCTTGGCTTTTATTTGAATTTTGTTTAGTTTCCTAGTTTTTTTTGATTTCACGTTTTTGTGTTTAACTTTATAAATAATTTTCGTGTCCTGTGATAAATAAATTTAGTATTATTTCAATTGGTAAGTTTAAATAATTATATATTTAAATCATAAAATCTTTATTCCTTTGGTGAATTTAAAAATTCTTCTTTTTATCATGTTTTGTAGAGTGTTTGTAGAAAAAGATTGCAGCTTTTGCAATATAATTTTTAATTTCTCTCCAAAGAATATTATTGGCATAGGCTCAATAGACAGCAATGGTGGCTTTATTTTAGTAGTCAAGTTTCTTTTGGATTTGGCAGCATGCATGCAAGTAGTTTTGGTAATATACCTACAGTAGGTATTGCTTTTTCAGAAATGGTGGAAGTCGGTGGTGTATTGGGTATGCCTGTAAAAAAAAGATTGCGGTTCAGGGATGAGGATGATATGGCCTTGTTGCGTGAGGTAGCTGGGCAAAATCCATTTGTAAATCCTGAGATGTGGGTTATTATACAGCAACATGTTCAGATGCTTACTGGAAAAGAATTTGTCATAAAGACTTTAAAAGATCATTTAGATCTTTTAATTAACCTATGGCTTGCCAAAACCAAAGTTTTGAAAGATAAGTAAGTAGGTATTTCTAAAGATGCTGTGTGAGTAATTTTGAATTATTGTTAGATTATGTAACTCGTAATCACTAAATAGTGCAATAAAAATAGTTACCGATATCCATCATCTTTTATCTCTTATTGTGTTATGGCATAATATCAGTACTGGGTTGGGTTAGTTTATCCTATTTAAGAATAGCAAACATTTTTTGATAAATTATTAACTATTTATTCTAGATCTGGCATTGAAGAGGAATATACCGAAAAGGATCAGCTTTGCCAAGATATTTATGATATGATGATCCAGTTCAGAGGCAAAGAGAAGAGAAAGGTAATTAAAAGAAAAAATGAAAATGCTGGAAAAACTAGTAGAGACCATTGGACAAATAACTTAAAATTATTGAATATGGTGGAAAGCGATAACATCTCATGCGAAGATGTTATATTAGAACAAATTAATATTGACCATGAGTATTGTGGTAAGTAAAGTTTTTTTTTGTAATCCTCTATACTATGTATTGTTTTTGTTAGCGCACATGTAAGCCAAAACCTAAAGTAGCCTTTTTATTTAAATTTTACTATTTTAATTTGGTTTTAGAGTTTGGTAGTAGTAACAAAGAAAATGAAGATACATCCAATGGTAAGCAATATGAATAACAGATTTCTGCATACACATAGCTAGTTTTATTTTTTAATTCAGTAAACTTTATTATTTAATATTTGTGTGACAAAGCAATTCTTCTAAATACTCATTTTAGGTCGCCTATTTTTTTAAAAGGTGTTAAACCTTTTTGTTTTCAAGATTAATTTTCATTATATTTTTCTCAAGGCAGAAAACTTACTTTATTTTATGAATTGTATAACTTTGTAGATTTTCAAATGAACACTACTCCGTCAACCTCCAGTAGCCAGAGAGATCATACTTATACTGGAAATCAAGTTATAGAACAACCAATTGTATTATGTGAGTATATAGTTAATCTTTATTACATTTTGGAAATTCTTGTTTATCTAGTAAAATTTTACTTTAATTTATTAAATGCATATATCCACTTTTTAGATTCTAAAGTTAACACTACTCCCTTCCCAACCTCCACTAGCAATAGTGATAATATAAACCAAGTTATAGAAGGAACAAAGGTTTCATGTGAGTATAAAGTGTTTATTTTAGTTTAGTTTATTTTATTAAATTCCTGCATTTTCTAGATTCTAGGATAAACAGTACTCCCACAACATCCAGAAGCAACAATGACAAAAGTGGTCAGCAAGATAAAGAGGTGGTAAAAGCGGGGGTAAAAGTTTTAGGTAAGTCTAAAGATGCTGTATGTGCTAGAGCATCAAGTAAATTTTTAATTTTCCAAGGTCCAATACGAGCACGTAAAAGGAAGGCGAACGTCCAGAGACAGGGTCTAGCTTTTCTAGAACAGTACGAAAAGGACCAATTAGAATTGAAAAAACGGGACCATTTATTGGAAGAAAAAAAGTTGGGTTTGGAGGAAAAGAAATTGGCACTAGAAGAAAAAAAATTAGAACTCGCAGAAAAAAAATTTTATCTAGACGAATATGAAAGAAAGAAAAATTTGCAAATTTTGGAGCATCGCTTGGCAAATGAAATAGAGCAAAGATCTGTCAAAAATTATAGAAAGACAAGACAAAATTATAGAAATGTTAATTGCTAGAAAATAATACCTTTTGTCTTTTTTATTGTACCTTATACCTACATATGTAAGTCTGCAAAATTACAATTATACTTTGCAATATTTTTCAAATTGTTCAGTAATTTTAGTGTCATTCAGACAAATTATTAAAATTGACAAGGTTCAAATCCCAATGCTTGCGGTGAAAACTTACAATTTTAATAATTTGACTAAATTTCAGTGATATTGTTGTGCAATTTGAAAAAATCATCTTGTACAAAGGAATCCACATAACATTTTATGTACATATATGGACCACCCTGTGGCTACAGTTGCTCTTTAGGAAAAACCATTTGTTTTATAATAAATAACTAACCAACTTATCCTCAAGCGTTTTATTAAACAGTTTCATTTGAAGATTCAAAATATTAATATTTAACAGTCAGGGCCGTATCTAGGGGGGGGTTTTGGGGGTTCAAACCCCCCCCGAAATTATGTACTAAGTCCAAAAAAATCTTAAATGCAATAATCCAAAAAGAACAAAAGAAAAGAAGATAATTAATCGCCGCACAGCCCAGGCAGCATAGGCCGTAAAACTGAAAAGTAAAGAGAGAAGAGAAATATACACTCTAACCTCACATTCGATTTTTGAATATTCGAAATTCAAAGGTTAGTTTTATGTGCTTTTTAGGCGCATCTAACGTGGTCAGCTATTATTATTATTTATTGTATTATTGTTCTTCTTATCTTCTTCATATACTTCTAGCTTCTAGTGGCTAGGTAAGTAAAATTTTGCTTTCTTGTAATTCTTGTATTTTGTTATTTTATATGGTGGCGGCTTGTGGGTTGTAGGTTGTAGGAGCGAAAAATAATACATTTCTGGCTGGTTGTAGGGACACGTTGGTAATGGTATTGATATGTAATAGTTAAAGGTAGTTTTAATTTTTTTTAAATACGCTTTCCGAATAAATTAACGCAACGTACCATCAAAAAATAACAATAAGTTTAAACCACTTGTTTGATTGATTTAAAATTTAAGTGATTCTTTTTAATAACTGGTGATGCTAACTGAACTGTTTGCATTAAACCTTTTTTTATTAATAAAAGGTGTTGCAATTACAGCGTGATTTATCATTCATTTTAAAAAAATTAAATAACCTTTTAGCTTTATCTTTTCTAATTCTAAGCAATCTTTTTTATTTTAAGAGAAACAGGATGTTACAACTTTTGGAAAAAAGTCACGCTATAATTGCTACACCCTGTATAAATAAGAAAAAGAGAGTTTTATGCAAACTTAATAGACCAATGTTCACGAATAGACAATACGTCTTTAAAAAAAATCCTCCAAACCACCAGACAAGTGGTTTTAACAAAAATTTACTTGTGCAATAAGTGAATTCTTTTTTACACCATTTTTCGTATAAAAATATAAAAAAAATAGTGTATTTTTTTACATTTTCGTGCAATGAAAAGCCCTTTTAAAAAAAATGGTGTAAAAAGATTTGCACAGTCGCAGATAAACATTCAATTTATTGCAATTGCATTATTGCAAACCAAGCCTGCTCATGCGATATCTATTAAACTTATTGATATTTTTTAATAGTGCGTTATTAATATATTTTTTTCAAAACTCTAATAAAATATTTTTATTAACTTTTCTAGAAATTGGGTAGATTTTTTTAATTTCAGTTTTCTCCTAATCTCGTTGTTTCCTCCAGCACCAGTCGCCACTTTAGAATGACGCAAAACCAAATAATTATATTTCCCTGTAGTATCGCAAACTTTTGTTTCCAGAAATTACAAATTAAAATGGCAAAACGAAATGTTCAGCGCTCACTAACGGACTTTTTATACAAAAAAACAAAAATTTCAACTGAATTTTCCGAACAAGCTTCTAGTTCCAGTACAGATTCTCTCCTTTCAGAATTCGAACCAAATTCCCTCCCGAGTCTCCCGACAGTCCCGACCATAAAAGAACATACAAAGAATGAACCTCGGAGTGAACGTAAGATTGATAATTTGGACATTGGTTGCTGTTTCAATAAAAAAATAGATTCTGAATTGAAATTCAAACTCTTGACCTCTTCATGGATTCCAGATGACAAATATAAATTTCCTGCCTCAAAAAAAAGAAACCTGAAGTTTCAAATAGGTTGGCTAAAGCGTTTTCCGTGGCTTAGTTATACTGCCGAAGGTGATCAAGGTGCTGTATGTAAATATTGCGCAATATTTGCAACTGAATTTAGTGGAAAAGGTAGTCACCAAAAGCTTCAGGGCTTGGTTGTAAAGCCCTTTAATAATTGGAAGGATGCCATCGAAACATTTGTGCATCATAATAGAACTGACTATCATAAAAAAAATAGTATTTTTGCTGACAACTTTATGGCAACTTTTAGCAAATCGGCCCCGGATATCATAACGCATCTTGACTCTAGCCGTGCCAAACAAATAGCTGAAAACAGAAGAAAATTGAAACCTATAATTCAGACTGTTATACTCTGCGGACGTCAAGAATTGGCTCTACGCGGAACTGAAGATTCTGGTCCAATAACTTTGGAATCGGTAGAGCCTGATCATAACGATGGAAATTTTCGAGCGTTACTGCGTATGCGCCTATCATGTGGTGACAAAGATTTAACTGATCATATTGAAGGTCAATCTTTAAACGCTATGTATATAAGTCCAATCATTCAAAATAATATTATTCAAATTTGCAGCAAAATGATACAAGAACAAATTGTTTCTAGAATTAACAATGCTAAATATTTTTCAATTTTGATGGACGAGACTACAGATATTTCTCGTATTGAGCAGTTATCCCTTTGTGTAAGGTACATGGACTACAACAAGGAAAATGAAAATTTAATTTACATTATTCGTGAAGATTTTCTCCAGTTTGTACCTGTTCACAGTACAACTGGTAGTGATTTAGCTACGGTAATGTTAAAGTGTTTACAAGAACTGAAAATAGATTGCACTTATTTAATTGGACAAGGTTATGACGGCGCTGCAGCCATGAGCGGTAGTTTTAAAGGTGTACAAGCATTAATACAAGAAAAGTACCCAGCAGCATTATATGTGCATTGTAGTGCACATTCATTAAATTTAGCTTTGGCTCATAGTTGTAATGTCCAAAGTGTCAGAAACTGTATAGGAACCATCAAATCCGTCGCAAATTTTATAAAAATTTCTGCAAAGCGCACTGAAATTCAACAAAATAAAATTAAGAACCATTTTCCTGATACTAAATGGAAGAGGTTAACAACAATGTGTGAAACTCGGTGGGTGGAAAATCACGACGGACTAATCAGATTCACAGAAATTTTTAAGCCCATTGTTGAAACACTGGAAGAACTACAGTTAGTAAAGGATATAGATACTTCCTCAAAGGCTACACAATTTTATAATGCCATAATAACCAGCGAGTTTATCATCAGCATGATAACCGCATCAACTTTATTCGCCTATACCCTACCTTTATGCAGAATTCTTCAGTCAGTTAATATTGATCTCTTCACAGCTACAGAACATGTTGATACTGTTATAAGTCAAATTAAAAGTATGAGAGGTGACATAGATCAGGTGTTCAGCAACATTTTTGAAAAAGCCGAAGAACTTTTGAAATCCGCAGATCCTCAAGAGTGCATTAAAATTCCCAGAATAGTCGCACGTCAAAAAAATCGTTCTAATATTGTAGTAGGTAGTCCAAAAGAATACTTTCGCATTACCGTTGCAATTCCCTTTTTCGATGATTTTATTCAGCAGTTGACTGAACGATTCGCAAAACACAAAAAGTCATTGTCCTCTCTATATTTCTTATTACCAAATGTCTGTGTTGATCACAAAATAGATCTAAATGACATTTCTTTATATGCCCAATTCTTGGACTATGACACCCTAGCGGCAGAATTAGAGCTGTGGCAGCAAAAGTGGAAGCAGCGATCAGCAGTCGAACGACCGAAAAATGCCATTGAAACGATATCGGAATGCAACCGGTCTATATTTCCAAATATATACATTTTATTAAAGATTCTTGCAACTTTACCGGTATCAACAGCCACACCCGAAAGATCTTTTTCAACCGTAAGGCGATTAAAGGATTTCTTACGGAATTCTACAGGTCAAGAACGATTGACAGGTCTCGCTCTATTGAGTGTACATAGAGACATAAATATTGATACCGAGGAAGTGGTCAATCGTTTTGCCAGAGAGAAGACCAGAAACTTGCAGTTTGTTCTTTAGTATTATTTTTTTATTATTTATTAAAACATTATTTTTCAGTTGAAATATAAATATAGAACTAAAAATACATGTTTTTTTATATTTGTGACTGCGGTGACCACTCCATAAACTTTTATGGTCAATATTGTCTCAAAATAATGTTTCATTAAGGTAATTATTTGATTCAATAGGAAAAGTACTCGTATATATCAAAAATTCACCAACGTATTTATTAAGAATTGGGCATGGTTCAAAAATTTTTTTTTTGTTCAGCTTCCAAACTCCCCCCAAAATTTTAGTCTAGATACGGCCCTGTTAACAGTGGTAATTTTATATGATATAATTTTATGGTAGGCTTAGAATAAAGAAGAATAAATAAAAGTTATTTTTAATTCATCAAATACTGTTCCAACTGTACAGGTTGTATGTTGAAAAACATAGCAGTTTCACTGCCATACAAGCATGTATGACAATTTGTTAATATAGCCGATGTTTTGTACATGCATTGAATATCCTGAAAAAGAAGTTTCTGGTTCTTTTTAAAATCTAAAAAGGCAAAATCAGAAATATGAAAGCCCCACTCAACAGCTTGTCTCACTTGACTCATACTTAAATTAAAGTTTTGCTGGTCCTCGGTTAGTGCTCTTCCAGGGTATGGACATAAGAGCAGCTCTCTTATTCCATATGCTTGGTCGCCAAATATTACATAATGCTGATCTTCAAATCTGGTGTTTTGCTCTAATTGATTGTATAATCCACTTTGCCCAAAAATATAAGCATCATTGCGTCTACCTGGGTATGCTCCTAAAAGGCTTGCTAGTATGCCATCTGGACAGAGTAGGGATTGGTATTTCACACAATGTGTACGCTTGTGTCCTGAATAGTACTCCCGCTGCTCATCTGAGGGACGGCTGATAGGTCGAGCTGTCCCATCAATAAATCCCCAGCAATTTTGAACAGCAGCTCCTTTTGCAGCAATTGCCTAAAAAGTAATAAGGAAATTATAACTATATTATTTAATAAGATTTAATAGTCGTACATAAAATATTCAACATAGGTTTGTTTAATTTTGCCTAGCAAAAAAATTTCCATATAAAGACGCTGGTGCCCAAAAAAAATGTAAAACTCATAAAATACACTTGGGCAAAACTGTATTATTATTAAGTAAAAATTTAGCTTTACCTCTGCGTAAAGATTAAGTCTTTCTCTATTTAACCATGGTAGTCGACCAATGTCTTCTAGTAAATGCCCATAATTTTCATAAATGTAATCTGCCATGAAATTACATATCTCTGACAAAGCAGCAGGAGATCTTTTAAAAAAATGTTCTGTATCACACAGTCTATTAGGATATGCGAGCCTTTTAAGTAAGATGCAAAGACCTTCAATGCCTAAAAATTAAATGAAATTTCAATTGATGTCTTTAGAATCATTAGCATTCAGCCAACTGCTAGTAATACAGCGCCAACCATACCTGTAGCTACGTAATATCCCGATCTTGTTCTTATCTCGTCTGGAATTCGTAAAGCTCTCACCAATCTTGGAATATCATTCCTTGCAAATCTGAAATACAATTTTACGTATCTTTCTTCTATATTATTTAGGTTGAACTCTGGCACTTGCTCAATTTGTATAGCCGGATTTTGAAAAATATCACGAAGTATAACTTCTCTAATTAAGTTAGGATTAATATCGTTCCCACCCCTTCTTCTAATAAGATATTCCAAAGCTTCTTCCATTATTGAATATTGAATACGAAGATAGTTTATCAAACAAGAAATGACTATCATAAAATTTTCAACAACCAAACACCAAACCAAAACAAACACGGAATTTTTAGGTTAGGAATAACGAAATCTGAAAAGTCAACTGTCACATACATAAGGGGCTTAAAATCTCATTTGCAAACGATATCCGTAATCGCTATCGTTAATAAAAATAACCATAACATCGGCAAAAACGGGGTTATATTTGGTGGCTTAAAAACTCTCTAATAAGTTAATATGGAAGTCTTAGCCGAATAGATCCGAAAAGTTCCGAGACGACGCAATAATAACATTGACAGAAACTAACTGAAATTTAAAAGCAACGCCAAGGCGAAATGGAAATGTAAATAAACAAATAATATTTAATTAATTACTCTAGTACTAATGGAAAAGGACCACTCAGAAAAGTCAAATATTAGTCCGGAGTAGAGTACCAAAGATTCAAAAAAAATTATGTGCTAATGCAGGAGTAGTTAAATGCCATAAAAATGAAACGTAAGTTGAGTTTAATTTAATAGAATTTTCCCAACTGTATAAACTCATTATTTAACCATAAAACAGGAATTTATTCACACAATTATCAACTATTTATTTTAGGAAATGCATCAGACGCAGACGTAACGAAATTTCAGTTTATAATAGGCTCCAAGTAATTATGCAACTATGGACAAAACAAAAGTCGATCTGAATTTCGGAACATCAAACATTGATAGAAATTATAAGAAGGCTGTAGTTTATATAGTCTCAGAAAAAAAAAGGTAAGAATATTAATATTGAATCGAGGAATACCTTTGGGTTATTTATGTCTAACTTAAATGAAAATACCTTTATATGTTACATATTCACAGCAAAAGGGAACACGAATAATAAAATGCAGATTTAAGAGAAGGTATGAAGTGGTGTGGATATATAGTATCTATAGTCTAAAAATAATCCTAGGTATATCTGAAAATTTAATAAAATATTTATCAAGGCAACCTTTTTGTTTGTACAAGTATTTACAGTTCAATATTAATACATAATATGGATTTTGTATCAAAGAATTTATTGGGGTACTAATGATTTGGTTTTTTTTACAGCGACAGAAGAGTTATACAAAATATACGCTCGAATCTAAAAATGCAGCATATCTAGCCAAGGAAAACGAAAATCCCAAGATTTGTATAAAGGACTCGAAAACAGGTTTTCAAAATTAATAAAATTTAATTTATATCTACTCTGTAAAATATATGGGAAATAAATAGTTTGTCTAAAGTGCTATTTGAAGTTTTTCTTATACAGTATATATTTATTAAATTCGGCATAATTAAATAAATCCAACAATTATATTTGAACTGATTTTTATTTGGCGACATCTATGAACGAACGCTAAACTTATACCATTTACTGAAAATTATTCCTTTATATCTTGAGTTCAGATATAGGTACAAAATTAACTATTTATCGAGAGGTGACACTGTGTGGACCGAAATTTGCTGCAAAAGGTGTTGAATTTATATTTCGCTTAAATATGAACAATGTAACCGCTTCTAATAAGAAAACTACTAAAATCTAAGTAAATCAAACCAACAAGGCGTACATATTAATCACTAAACTTAATACTAAAGTAGTAGATTATAATATTAAATTAATCATACAATGAAATGCACTTATAACAAAATTAAACTGTTAAATAAAATGCACTTATAACAAAATTAAACTGTTACAAAATATCCTCACGACTGGCAAAATCAGACCTTTTCTTCAAATCTCTTTCTTAAATCTTCTCTGAGATTGTTTTCCGAGTGTTTTACATATGAAATCCAGCGGCGGCTCGTGGTTAACTTTTCAGAGGGGTCAATACATATAAACCACAAAGAGTTATCTGAAAAAATCAGACACACGAAACAATAAAATGCCTTTGTTACTTCGCAACCGCATATCCAGGCACATAAATCGTACATATTTCTACGAAAATAACGATTTACTTCTTTGTTTTTGTCTTTACCTGTTTACTGAATTTTAAATTTCGGCAAAGGTCGAGTACTGGTCTTAAATTCGAGTCGTTTCTCAAAGTTCAGCTCGCCAATATAATTGAAAACGAATTATAAAGTCTTAATATTCTAAAACACTGTGGCCTTTCTTTAAAACATTAACTTAAACCAAAAAATCAACAAAGAAAATATAAAATCTATAAAAGTACGCAATCGTAACCACAACCTATCACACGATCCACATTAAACACATCAACTGACAAAAATATTTAAGTTTCCTCGGCGCAGCTGTTGACCCAAACTTTGCCAACGTAAGCCGTATCTTACCTATGCGCCCCTATGCGAATTTGATCGGGAACACTCGGGAAAAACCTCTCCGGAGATCGCGGTCCGAGGCATGTATAGTTTATATACTTTAAAATCATAGAGGGAATTTCCAAAGGTAAAAAAAATTGAAAAAATAAAAATTATGTATTATTTTATTTATTTGTTTCTGTTTAGAAATATTTATTGGGGTCATTGACCATTTGACCTAATGGAGGAGCCGCCAATGATGAAATCAAAAAGAAATTGACGATCTTTCCATTCATTATACTGAGCATCATATTTGTGTGCATAGAGGGAAGAAAGCTTCAGCAGCTACCGCATTGTGCGCACGCACTGCAGTATATGGCCAGTTTGCAGTTAAAATTTAATTATCACATACTGAAAACACGGATTTCCCCTTTCAAACTGGTTTCTCAACATCAAAAAATAATAATTTTTGTAGGAATTATTACAAATTTGTTTCCTGGACGCGTTCACAATTTTCAGATTTTTAACTTGATAGAAGACGCTAGTGGGAAAATATTAACTATAGATTCCAAACGATTTATCTCAGAAACTATCACATATAGAAAAAAAATCATTGGGACTTTTTGTACATGATATCCTGACCTTTTTTTACATATTTGCTCTTTCTTCTATATTTTAACAGATATTTGAAAAAAAAAATATGAATCTTTTTTTTGCTTTTTTTGAAGTTGCCGAGGGCCTAGCAATATTAACTTTGACTAGTTCAAAAAAGCTACAATATTACAAAATTGCTTGCTTCTTAATTTTCCTAATGTCTGGTTTAAAAAATAGCTCTGCTCCCTGGACTAAAGAAAATCTAAACAAATACAAGAATAATGTTTCATATGAATAGGTAAATAACAATTCTACATGAAATGTTATCCATTGTGGTTTGCAATTATCACCGTTGGGCACAGTCAGGCCGAGCGTGAGGCACCTCTGATTATAGGGCCCTAGGCACTGGCCTATTCAAGGAACGTGTCCCTATTGCAAATCGTAACATAATGAGGATGTTTTGAGATCAACAAAATGAAAATAATGTAGATATTATTTTAACAAGAAAAAATGGGATTGGCAAATAAAACTGTATGTACAATTTAAAAAAGATTTAATATGCAAATATATTAGTATTAATGGTATAGAAATAAAAAGAACATGTAATACAAAATTTTTGAGAATACATAAAGGACAACTACCATAACATACCATGTATAACCAACAAGTTATATTTTTCAATAGGCAAGTCATGACCTGGCTTAGGGCCCCATAGTCAGACAGGCCCCACGCAGGGATAACAGGGGGCCAGTTACAATTTGTAATGGAGCCCAAGGGAAAGAAACAAGCTCTGTAATGATATTAAAGGAAACATCTTACCGGTCTTGAATGTCCATGTTCATCCGTAGTAGATCCTACACTTGGAGGTTCAACTATAACATCATAAATTATGCCTAAAATAATTTATTAACTATTTAGAAATAAGTATATTTTTCATAGATATATAAGTTTTAATGGCAATTCTGAATGACAAATTTATATTGATTTTGAAGGACAAATAAAGAATGTGATTCGGAATATATTTTGCTCAGGTACTCAGACACCCATGAGAGACCTGATGAATAATTTGTAGTAGTAAAAGGTAAACTCTTTAATATTTTTATTAATCTAGTATATTCTAATTAAGTTATAATATTGCTTACAAACCTAATGAGTAATCAGAACAATTAAACAAATATTATCAAAGCCATAAGCAAAGATACAGGTTAAAAAAATGAAATAAATAAATAATATATATATATATATATATATATATATATATATATATATATATATATATATATATATATATATATATATATATATATATACAGGGTGTCATTAAAGGGAGGTTTCTTTGACTAATTTTAGGATGAAAAGTTCATATGAACATGGGTCTGAAACGGCTTTATTTCTGAGATACAGGCCGTCCAAAAAAACAATTTTATTTGGTTTTTTGCTTATATTTTTGTTAAGGAACATGACAATTGGACAAAATTTAAGATTCTGGTTATATTGATGACGAAAAATTGAAATATTAACTTAATTTTTTATTTAATGTTAGAGGGCGCCACATACAGTGTTGTTCCTAAATTTAATTAACCATAACTTTTTTGTGAAGCCTTTTATGTCATTTTTGACTAGGCAGAACTATTTTCCATTTAATTATACATAAAAAGGTGCTCTTAGTATTTGTATTTACCTGTTTGTAAAAGCAGCCATTTTGGATAAAAAAGGGTTTGAAGTTAAATCTGCGATGAAATGTTTTAAATTGGATCATTTTCGAGATTTCGAAAAATAAGCAAAAAAAATATATCTTTTATTGATTGTATTATCAGATAAAAAACTTAAATCCTTTACAAGACTAAAACTAAACTAGTTAATAACATTATTTTACAATAATTGTTGAAAATGACCACCGCCTACTTCAACGCATGCAATAAGTCGCCTTAACGTTGATTGCCGAACTCTTTCAAATATACCTGGCTTCTTAGATCTTGTTCATTTTGGACTGGACTTTATAAACCAAAGACTTCAAGTTACCCCACAGAAAATAATCCAAAGGATTCAAATCTGGTGATCTGGGAGGCCAGGCTTGTGGTCCAGCTCTTCCTATCAAACGGTTAGGGTAATTCTCGTCCAGAAATTGACGCGCAACGACACTAAAGTGTGGCGGAGCTCCGTCGTGCATTAACCACATCCTGTTTCTAGTTTCTAAATCAACTTCTTCTAAATGGTTGGGAAGTTCGTGCTGCAAAAACTTCGATATTCTTTGCCATTAAGCCTTAGCAGAAGAATGCAAGGTCCAATAAGGTGATCACCGATAATTCCTACCCAAATAGTGAGAGAAAATAGAACCTGAAAATGATTTTCCCTGATAGCATTGGCATTATCCGCAGCCCAGATATGCTTGTTATGAAAGTTAATTATGGAATTTCGAGAAAACGAGGCTTCATCTGTGGAAAGCACATGGCTTAAGAAATCCGGGGTTCCTACTAATCTATTACGCAACCAAACACAAAAATCGAGTCTATCTCCAGGTAATAGACCCTGCACACGTTGTATATGATAAGTATATAGTTGTTGGGACCTTAAAATTTGCCAAACAAGTGTGTGTGTGTAATATTCAATTCAAGAGCTATTTTCCGTGTACTAGTTTTGCGGGTCTTCTTCAATTCTGTTTAACACAGCTTCTTCAATCTCAACTCTTCAAACTGTTGCAGGTCTTCCTGGAACATCTGTTGTCCTTTTAAAGCTGCCAGTTTCACAAAGTCTTGCGTGAATATTAATAAAAGTTTGGACGTGTGGCACCACTCGTTGAGGAAATCGCGCCTGATACATTCGTCTTGCAGTTTGTGCATTACCGCGATCCATTCTATAAGTAAAATTAATGTCTGCCATTTCTGCGTTGGTATATTGGTACATTTTGGACAAAACACACGATAAATTATTATTTATAATGCCAAATGATAAAAAACTACTTGTTTTATTCTAAATCAACTGCCATGACTGATACCATGGAAATCCCTCAATTGTTTTCCAAGGCCTGCTATGGATTCACCTATACTATTTTCTTGTGTACTGCGAGGAATGATGCAGCACATTTTTACGATTGTATTATTTTTATCCAATTTTCACTAATTTGGTAATTGTGATATGTTAATGTGATAGAGTAACATAGCACATGATTTTGAAAAAGTAGTTTTTCGCTTATTTTTAACAATCTCGGAAATGATTCAATTTAAAAAATTTTAACGCAGATTTAACTTCAAACCCTTTTTTATCCAAAACGGCTGCTTTTAGGGACAAATACTAAGAATAACTTTTTTATGTAACATTGAATGGAGAATAGGTCTGCCTAGTCAAAAATGACATAAAAGGCTTCACAAGAAAGTTATGGTTAATTAAATTCAGGAACAACACTGTATGTGGCGCCCTCTAACATTACATGAAAAACTAAGCTAATATTTGAACTTCTCGTCATCAATATACCCAGAATCCCTAATTTTGTCCAATTGTCATGTTTCTTAACAAAAATATACGCAAAAAACTAAATAAAATTGTTTTTTTGGACTCCCTGTATCTCAGAAACAAAGCCGTTTCAGACCCATGTTCATATGAACTTCTAATCTTAAAATTAGTCAAAGAATCACCCCTTAAAGTTTGTACAAGTATTTAATTGACACCCTGTATGTGTGTATATATATATATATATATATATATATATATATATATATATATATATATATATATATATATATATATATATATATATATATATATATATATATATATATATATATATATATATATATATATATATATATATATATATATATATATATATATATATATATATATATATACATATATATACTGGGTGGTGCAACCAAGATGGGGTGGACGATTGTGGGCAAACGGAGAGGAATTTGAAAAAAAAAAATTGGGATATGATTGATAATCAAGAAAGCTGTGTTTTAAAATTATACCCATTATACAGGGTGGTCTGAAAAGTTCGTGGTGAACCAAACTTGTGTTTTTTTAAATGGGATACCCAGTATATTATTATTTTAGTTGATTCTCCTATTCGTTGCGATCATTTTGATATAAGGTTAGTTGGGTCTAAAATTTATACCAAGGGAATGGGACGAGGTTAAAGTAGAAAAAAGGGTTATACTCCGGCCATTTTTTGAAAACAATTGAAGCAGGTATGGAAAAACCAAATATTCTATAAAATGTATTGTATCTAGGACTACAATAATCGCTTGTAAGTCGTTCAAAATTATTCACTGTTATACAGGGTGGTCAAGTTTTGCAAATTTAGCTTGGATTGAATTTTTTTAAATGGAACACCCTGTATATTTTACTTTCATGTTAAAGATAACATTACTAGCTTTCAGAAAATACCATATTTGATACCTTTCTGACCAACAGTTTTTCAGTAAATTAGCTGTGAAATCAAAATTTCTTCATTTTAACACGAATTACTCTGAATTCACGTTAAAATTGACAATTTAATATTAGGAGGCCATGATATCATCATAAATTGAACAAAAGATTGACAGTCCTGTCAAAACAGCAAAGTGTCAGAATATTGTCATCAGTAAATAAATAAATATTGTTCTTTGATGATGCGATGCCGAAATAAAAACAAGATAGAAGCTTTTGCAAGTTTATCATAGAGATTTCAAGAAACAGGAAATGTTGCTTTCAAAAAAACGTAAAGTAATTAATAAACCAGTTACCAATGAAGATAATGCTTTGACAGTATTAATAACAGATCTTTTTTTACAAAAAAAATAAATTTAATATAAATCAACAAAAACAATGTAATTAAAACTTATAAAAGATGTTCAACTAAACCACCGTTTTGCTGAAGGCACATTTCGAATCTATCCATAAATGAAAGTTTCACTTTTCTCAGTCAGGTCTGAAATATTGCGAAAACTGCTTATTATTCTCAACTTCATATCTTCCACTGTGGTTGGAACCTCTTTATAAACTTCTTCTTTAACATGTCCCCATAAAAAGAAATCTAGTGGCGTTAAATCGGGTGACCTCGCAGGCCACTTAACTGGTCCACCTCACCCAATCCAATGGACGTAATCGTGATCATACAGTTCTTGGTGTAATTCAATGTGGTAGGCATGATATTTATGTTGTTTCAGAATCCGTTTAATACTAGTGCATTCAATATCAGTAGCTCTCTCAATTTCCCTGGTACTTGTGTGTGGATTTTCTTGCACTGTTAATAACACTGTCAAAGCATTATCTTCATTGGTAACTGGTTTATTAATTACTTTACGTTTCTTAAAAGCAACATTGCCTGTTTCTTGAAACCTCTCTAATAAACTTGCAAAAGCTTCAGGTCTTAGTTTTTTTTCGGCATCGGGATATCGTACCGCATAAACCGTGCTTGCTAGTAAAGGATTTTTTTGACACTCGCCCAACATAAAAGTCATGTTTATCAACTCTGGAGTACTCAAACTCATTGTTACTTAACAATTTCTCGGCTTATCGTCAAAAAACAATGGTAATTGATGCCAATTCTCTGACACTTATGTATGTATGTATTAAAGATCAGTTGAAATAACAGAAAACTGATATAACTGAAATGCAAGATGACAACAGCTACCAAAGGAGCATATTTTAGAGAGATCAAGTTTCGTGTCCCATATACTTAGTTATTTTGCACCATTTTAAATGCATGTGTCAAACTGCACAGTTTTTACTGACATTGTGGGTAAATATTCATTCCAGTTATTTTGCACATTCAAAACACTATCATTTTGCATATATGCTTCTTTTTAAAAGTGTATGGTATTAATCACATAATTTTTCTGATTATTTCACAGATAAATAATTAAAGTCTGTGGGGCCCACTCCAAGATCAAATATTCTAGACTTCGACTGTACCTTCTGGCTGATATATGATTGGATATGCAAATAAGAAATTTGTACAAATTGTTCCGTTGGATCTTTACCCACAGGACTCAATCAGCGAAATATGAAAGACGTGCTTTATAAACATCTTATTTCTATCGATTAATATTCCCTAAATGAATGATGAAAAAAAAAATGAAACAAGAGAGTGGGGTCATTAATTAACTGACTTAAATTAAAAGTACTAATAACGTCCAAAAAAAATTATATTCATTACTATTAGGGTTTAAAAAATTAATATTAAAATCCGCAGTACAAATAAATATATAATTTTTTTGCTTTTAGCGATTCAGTGAACCTCCATCATTACTGGATCCCATATACCTTTGCTCCATTGTTAGTATATCTTGGTAGAACTTTTCTCCTTGCTCATCACTAACAGCACACAAATTTTCAGAAAAAAAACTTTAAATGGGAGTGCACAAAGTATATTTTAAGAGATATCCCATTTTACACTAGTCTTCAAGTAGTTTTTCTTAGTTTTCTAGTTTTTTGTTTCCTAAAAACTCTTAAAACAATAATTTTAAAAGACCTACATGCAACTAATTCAACATCACTTAATTTTTGATCAAACTTTTCATCCCTTAGTATTTTTCTAATTTGTAGTCCAACAAATATTCCTTTCTTAAGCTTAGCATCACTTAGATTAGGTAAAATTTGTTTAAATTAATTAAATGCATCTCCTACTTTATCTAATGCTTTTACAAAATTTGTTCATCAATTCCAGTATAATTGAGGTAACAGAACTTTTTTAGGATCAACAAGAGGTATATTCTTTACATTAGCTTGGCCTGGAATAAATTGAACTCTCTAAAGCCATTCTTTTACTTGGTAATGGTCTGTGTTGCTCTATTGTCCCAAAGACAAAGAAAACATTAATACTTGGTAAATCCACCCTCAAGCCCTAGTGACTATGACTTTTAGGTCACCACATATCTGCCACTTGTATCATAGTTTATTGCATTTAAAATAAGTGGCATACTTTTGTAGGTTTCCTTCACTTCACTACATGCGCAAGAGATATAAAGGATCTTTTATTGCCATTATAGAGCAGAACTGTTCCATGCTATTTGGGTTAACACAAACACGCATTTTAATCTGTATAGTAAAAAACGAGGATAGCTCCTGGTTAGGGTTCCTAAATATTGTAACTTTGGTTCCAGTGGCTAGTAAATTCCATTGTAATCTTGAACATAATAGATCAGCATGCTCTTTGAACATGTAGAGGTCCTAAACTAGATCATTTAATTCAGCTTGTTTGATTAAATGGTATGCTGTTCCTTTATTTTTAAGAAAATAACAACAGTCCTTTTCTGGTACATTATCTGGTTCTGCCTTATCATCATACATTTCTAAATCTTCTTTTTTGCTGGAACCCGAATTTATTTATTTTTTTAATTCCAACAAACAATCTGATTAAAATACTTATTAATTTTTACCGAAAAAATCTTACATATTAGGAAGTTTTTATCATCATTTTCGCATTTAGCGATCAAAAATTAACACAAAACTGCATTTTACACCAAAGTGGTAAAATAGCTGTAAATTAGTGTTATTAATCCAGTGTATAACTTCTTGTGTAAATGATTGACAAAATATATACCTACCACCTGTTACAAGAAAATAAGAAAACAATACAAGTGAAAAAACAACCATTGGAGTAGGTTGTTTCAGCCAGGAAGGCCTTTTAAGTTTTATTGGTGGCACTTCTAATATACCGAACGGAAACGTGAAGAATTGTTCCATATTTAACTAAAGCTATTTGTTTTGCTTTAATGTCTAATTAAGCTGATTCTTTTCTTTGTAAAGTTAACATAAATACTGCCTTGATTGCACGTGCACTGTTTTGTAATTGTTTGAATTTTGAATTTCAGTTTGTTGACGTTGGATGTTGGACCACACCAGAGTTCTCTTTTGCGTTGGACAGTTGTTGATTGGTTGGCACTGTCGCTGATAATTAGTGATGCCAGATGGATGAAACTAAAAATCCCTAGATAAGCGCTTAAAAATCCCCAGAATTTTCTAAAGTTTTGTCATACATAATTTATATAGAACTGCATACTGCGTGTTTGTAGTCTTCGTTTAACATTCAACAAACCATAATTAAGGTTTTACTGCAGAAATAGCGAAGTAATAGGATTTTAAAGTGTCTATAGTCTGAACATGTGTAATACTACTAAAATAACAATTTATAATCAACCGGAATATTAAAAACTATTAAAAATTTTATTATTTAAATCAAGACCGAAAATTTTGTAGGTTGAAGTGATGAAGCATGGCGTTATCAGCCATCGACGGATGATACGCGTTCGGTGAAGACGAGGTTCAATTGGCCTTAACTTCTAAATAAGGATGTAAAGTAACTGCCAAAAATAGAAAAAAATCATATACAAAGAACAAAATGATAAAATCAATGAATTAGAAGCCAAATTCCCTTTTTCCCTAGAATTAGAGAAACATCCCTGAACTGGCATAACAGCTGATATAATGCATAATGCAAATTATGGTCGTATTCCGTTTCCAAACTGGTTACCCAATCCAATTGACAGAAATCTGACAGTGGTTTCTGAAAAACCCTTTGAAAACGGAACACCCGTCAAATAATTGACAGTTCAGACATTGGTTAGCCGACAACCAACAAAATTCATCGGTTGTTCTGGTGACACTGTTGAATTAAGCGCTCTTTATACATTTTAGGCACATATTCGTATTGCAAAAAATATTGTGTTAAAACAGTATTAAATTTTGAAACCATTGGTACTGATTTAATATACTTTGTATATTAAATAATATACAAATATTATAATATAATAATATGTTTTTGAATTTGTTACTTGCAGATTAAGCTTGATGAATGACATCGAGGAATCTATGTGCAAATGCTCTAAGAGGTTAATTGTTGTGTCGTCATATGGCTACATTGCTAATATTTGCATACTACAATATATCCGTAACAGATGGGGTAAAAACCATTGATGATTGTTTGGTAGAAAATGGTACACGGAAGAAAAAATTTCTGAAATATGCCAGAAAACTGTAGGCCAATTGCCAAATGAAACCTGGTTAGTCGCAAGGAAGAACCGTTTGACTTCCAGGAATTTTGGTTCTGTCCTGTATGATAAATAAAGGATTCATACCTTCATTATATAAATAACTCACAGGTAATATACATTTCATTTTTAATAATTATTCATTCAGGGGGTATATTGATTAATAAGTAGAGACGGTGGTGGTTGGAGACATTATCGGTGGGATGTCCGAATGGCGAGCTCTAAGCTCCCGAAACACCTCTCTTACAAATGTCTTTTAAACATTCTTCTTTTCTTAATCGCTGAAATGCACTTTGGCTTCCATTACGTTAATATTATATATAGAACTAGGCAGACGAAAAGGCTAGATTGCAGGAACAACTAGGTCTCACACATTCACAGCGCCTGCTTCCTTACGCTTCCCCACGTAATAAAGCAGCAAAACCGAACACGTGGAATCACTTATGTTAAAAACACAGAGGTCTGCCTTCTACGAGGCGTTTCGACAGACTGTTCCGTATTCTACTACTAACTACTAGAAACTAACGTACAAAAAAAAATGTAAAAAAGAAGTACACATTTGTGGTACAAGGTGATAATTTTAATGTTGGAACTAAATATAACCCTTAATAACCTATAATTTAAAAGTATCTAACAAAACATCCGAAAATACAGAAAGAAAAATTAAGTTTGACGTAAATCGCCGGAAACGAATGATGTAACGTTCATTGTATTCCGCGCTTTACTGTTATTCCATAACTTAGAACAATGTTAGGCGTCACAAACCAAAGGTAATTGTATAAGCGTTTTTTGAATAAGTATAAGTGACCTTAATTATCCGGGTCACTTTAATAAAAGAGCGTCATTTTTAAAACTGACCAATTTTTGAAAATGACTGCACAAATGACTTAATATGGCCGGTCATTTATTTAATAGTAGCCGATTTTGAAAAATGAATGCATACGTTTTTTTTTATTTATCAGATCAACTTCGGTATCAGTTGAAATCTTAAGATAAAGGCAACCTTTTAGTCATACTTTCGAACATTTTTAAAAAAGACCGTATAAGTTATCATAAGTGACCTTGCGATAAATGTCAGATCAATTTATATATAAAGAATAGAGAATGTCATTCAAAGCTCATTATGTATTTAAAATTAGGTTTGCTAGCTTAGTGATAAGGTGCCCGACTAGCATTGCAAAGGTTGTGAGTTACAATCTCGGCTCGGGCGATTACTTTT
Source organism: Kuschelorhynchus macadamiae (assembly GCA_030620095.1). NCBI lineage: Eukaryota > Metazoa > Arthropoda > Insecta > Coleoptera > Curculionidae > Kuschelorhynchus > Kuschelorhynchus macadamiae. Next base: position 1,187,130 of record JAUTXW010005367.1, on the reverse strand, counting down.
TTGTAACATACTTATCTGTTTTAAAAATCTAATTACGTTTTGACTAGCCCTTATTAAGCCCTTTTTTTTGAAGTAATGTTAAAAAGTATATCTATATTTAAAAAAGGAGTCAGACTTTATTGGTTTTATTTTAACAAAACCGCCTCCTCTTATATTCAATATTTGATACCGTTAGGGAGATTTGTCCCGGGTTAGCACCAGGTTTGTCTATAAAGCCTTTAATAAATAAAAATTCTGCTAAATTCCGTTATTAATAGAGAAGGCTGATTAACAAGCAAACCGACAACTACATTCGCTGAATATAGTATGTCCGGATAGATCCACGGCCGACACCAGATCTGGATCTGTGTTCGCATTCCAGTTCGGGCGAATATATTTTTTTCTAACAAAGCTTATAATTTTTTATGTAGTTATGTTTTAAAAACCGGATTGCTTTTTGGTTAGCCCTGATTAGAACTTTTTTTTTGAGGTGATACCTACAATAAAACCAATCACGTTAGGTGGATCTGTCACGTTCGGTTAGTACCAGGTTCGTTGATAAAAACCATCATTATATAAAAACCGTCATAATAAATAATTATAATACAATTCTGTTATACAATGAACTGTGGCGATGTCGGCATGGGTCGGTTGTATGTATATATATATATATATATATATATATATATATATATATATATATATATATATATATATATATATATATATATATATATATATATATATATATATATATATATATATACATAATATATATATATATATCGAATCGTCGAAAAAGTCACCAGTTTAGCGGGATTTTAGTTTTTGGTGGTACAGTTCTTTTTTACAGACAGGCGCGCTTTCTTTACAGCAATCAAATCAATCATAACATAAATTAATCAATTATTATTTGTAAAAAAAAAGGCATCCTTCTAAACCGATTTTCGATAGGCGCCGCATCCAAACCGAGAATCCTACCGACGCGCTAGAAAGTCCACATTGAAAAACAATAAAAACTGTTTATACTCCGCGTCTCGTCAACAGCAACCAATGATCACAGAATATAACGTGCGTTTACTGAAATCTTAAAAAACTTTAAACGATTAGCAATGTAGTTATTTCTTGACTGTTAAGCCCGGAACCCAATGCAAATTACGTCATACGTTTATGACGATTTACGTCAGTATTTATTTTTCTTTGTGTTTTTTGGTGTTTTTTTAGATACTTTTTTCAAATATAGTTATAAACGGTTATAATTCGTCGTTATAATAACCAACTAAAATAAAATTATCACCTATTTTTGTGTCACAAATGTGTACTTCCTTTTTAAGTTTCGTTTTTATAGGTTAGTTTTTACGTTAAATGTTTATGGGAGCTCAATTCTGTTCCAAGCGTTACGAACCCGTTGAACTTTTCGTGAGACATCGGTTAGCCCGGTAATAGGTAGGTGAAATTAGCAATGTAAAGGTCCCGCGTCCGAATCTTGGTTTGCAGTGGCGTGCCGAGTTTTAAGGAGCCCCCCACGCAAGACTTCTTGGGGGCCCCTGTATAATTTCTCCAAAAAAAATAAGTAAACAAACAATATCATAAATTTATTAATAAAAACTATAACATAGATTAAAAAATAACTAGTAAAAAAAAAATAAATATATATAGATAAACTAATAAACAAAAACAAAAATTTACTAAGTGTTAAAAAATAATAACTATACTCTGGTTCAAGTAAAACTAAATAATAATAAACAACAAAGATTACATGAATCGTTTTCTTGGGCGGTAGACTAAGCTTTTTTGTTTTTGTGTCGGCTAGACAAATACTTATCAACTAGTTCGTCAATAATTACTTCTCTAGTCCTTTCGTGCCCTATTCAGATAAGAGCTAGAGAACTAAGACGGCTTTGAGTCATGGTCGACCTAAGGACAATTTTAAGTAATTTCAACTTTGAAAATTATCTTTCCGATTGAGCTGAGGTTGCAGGAAGGACAAAAAATAACTGGAATGCAGAACACATTTCTGGTATACTGCTTAACAATAATTCTTTTTTTCGAAAATATAGTTTGCAAATTCACGAGCGGAGTTGTATTAAGGTTTTTAATGTTGTTATACAATAATGATTTTATCTGAATTAGCTCAGTTGCTAGTTGAGAAGTTAAATCATATGAATATTTCTCCACTAATAACTGAGCTTTTTCCATCATTTAATTTAAGCAATATCTAAGGATTTAGAATTGAAAATGTCGAATAAACTATTTCAAACGCAGTAAATCTTTTATCTAATTAAGAACTCTCACTTCCAAATGTTTCATAGAATTTATATATTACGTTGTCTTATTATTAACATTTTCAATGTACCGTTGGTTCCAAAAATTGCGAAATCAGTTATTCTTTCAACTATGGAAAAAGTTCCTTATTTCAATACCCTGTTTAATTTGGGGGCTCCCTAGTAGCCGGGGCGCCTCCGAACAACGGGCCCTGTGGCCCTTTAGGCACGCCACTCTAGTAGTTTGGGCCATGTCAGTTTTTTTGTAACAAAATTTGTTAATAATGAAAATGCGGATAAGGTTAACGTTACGGTTGCTTAGGTTACGCGCGGAACACAAGGAAGCTTCCGTATTTTTTGTACGTTAAAACTAACCTACAAAAACGAAATTTTTAAAAAAATTACTCATTTGTGGTACAAAAATGGGTGATAATTTTAATGTTGAAACTAAATATAATCGTTTATAACCTCTATTTCAAGAAAGTATCTAGCAAAACGCGAAAAAATACAAAAGGAAAAATTAAGTTTGACGTAAATGGGAGAAAACGGGTGACATAACTTTCATTGTGTTCCGCGCCTAAAGAAAGGGCGCCTACAAAGTTTCCGGTTTATATTAAAACAAAGGAATGGATCAAATATTTTATTGTGGCGAGACTAGTTAAAATAACTCCCTTCTCACATCCCTCAAGATAGACGTCACACAGTCGACTTGTTCGATGCAATGTGACCAACAGAAGAAACAAAAATGTTTTGTTTTCGTTTCTTTTACGAGATGTAACCTCAAATGATAAGTAGTACAAATATTGTTTGAACTATTACCGGAGAAATATTTTTTAGATAAGTTTTGATGATGTAAATCGCACAAACCAATAAAAATATGGTAAAAAGTCAACCATCTTTTAGGCTGCGACAAAATGCTTCTCAAAATATTCAACGAAGTTCAAAAAAAGATGTACCAAAGAAAACTGCAAAAAACCAGCCCATGTAAGTGTTATAATATGAAAAAATGATTTTAGATTTCAGACTTGATTTTACTAATATAATATCTTATAGGAAATCTGAGAAACGAGTTGTTGAGCCTGCCAGTAACCTGACATTCCCAAGTGGTGATACAGCTTTTAAAGCCTTGTTATCAGCTCGCTTTTGTGCAGCAATTTGGTCACATATAACGGACTGTGATGAGACATTTAATTATTGGGAGCCCACTCATTATCTTGGTAAATATAGGGGACCCAATATAATTGTTTACAACTTTTATAGCTTTTAACTTATCAATACAGCAATAAAATTGAGTGTCTGTTTTGCTGATAGAGCCGCAGAATAGGTATTATACAATTTATTACACCTTTATATATATATATATATATATATATATATACATAAATATATAGATATATAATATATATATAGATATATATATATATATATATATATATATATATATATATATATATATATATATATATATATATATATATATATATATATATATATATATATATATATATATATATATATATATATATATATATATATATATATATATATATATATATATATATATATATATATATATATATATATATATATATATATATATATATATATATATATATATATATATATATATATATATATATATATATATATATATATATATATATATATATATATATATATATATATATATATATATATATATATATATATATATATATATATATATATATATATATATATATATATATATATATATATATATATATATATATATATATATATATATATATATATATATATATATATATATATATATATATATATATATATATATATATATATATATATATATATATATATATATATATATATATATATATATATATATATATATATATATATATATATATATATATATATATATATATATATATATATATATATATATATATATATATATATATATATATATATATATATATATATATATATATATATATATATATATATATATATATATATATATATATATATATATATATATATATATATATATATATATATATATATATATATATATATATATATATATATATATATATATATATATATATATATATATATATATATATATATATATATATATATATATATATATATATATATATATATATATATATATATATATATATATATATATATATATATATATATATATATATATATATATATATATATATATATATATATATATATATATATATACGAGGCATGTTTTTTAAGTAAGTACCGTTTTGGAATTTAAAAAAACGTGCAAAGATATCGCAATAATTTTATTTTTACATGAAAGCCTGTACCTTAATCTACTTTTCTACATAATTTCCGTG